>BQNB010095421.1:0-25873 GCA_026074375.1 Tanacetum coccineum
TTAACTTATCAACAACGATATGCCTAATTCGCAAACTAATATTCGTTTAGTTCAAGACTAAGAGTAGAGTTCACAATCACAAACCTCATATATGGAACCTCCAAAACATACGATGAAAATGACCCCAAACTCAAGGCAAAAATGCTTTTAGTTATTGCTATTTTAAGCAAATAGTATCAGTTTGCTTAACCTGATGAAAACGAATAACAAAAAATGTTAAACCGATTTAAGAACATAAATAATTTAGAACAATATAATAGTCACACATAGTATTTAATGTGAGATGATGCATACTATGAAGACCTTATTGTAATCTCATTAACTTCATCTATATACACAATATAACATTACAACAAAACTTATGCTAAACTTGTTTAGGACTTACATCAAACACATATTGGGCGTGATAGATGGCACATTTCATGAGTTATCTGCAAAACACTAACCGGTTCTTAAATTCTACACAAATACATGTAACCAGATACACACACGCATTCAGGAATAACACATTTAAAACACAAAAATAGTACCGAAACATTTATGAGAAAAAAAGATTATAATTATATGAAATCTAATGAAGTTAGATTTATACGAATAAGATATAATACATGTCTAAAAGAAGATACATCTTTTTGATTTTCAAACTTAATCTTGATGTGATATAAACAACCTGAAAATTAAGAATTAAATCGATACCACTGTGGTGGTTTTCTCTTTTCGACGAAGAGACATCATATAAACGATGTGAATGGTAGTTTCAACATTACCTTTTGAAATGAAATAGAGGTTGAGTGCAAGTTACTAACTAATGGTGAGGGAAATAAAAAAACGAATTATGAGAGGGAACTAAAATTTTTGGTGAGGAAGGGAAGCGGCAAAGTGAAATTAGCTTTGATGGGGAAAAGTTTAAAACAAAATAAATAATAAGGCTGGGCATATCCCCGTCACAAATATAAACTTCAATATGACAAAAAATATGATTCATATATAATAAATATATATATATATATATATATATATATATATATACATATATATATATATATATATATGTATATATTTATGTGAATTCGGTTATTGGTTCGGTTCGATATTCATTTTGCCAAAACCATATCGAAACCGAAAACCGAATTTTAATTCGATTCAGTTCGATTTTAGCAAATTCAATGTTACAAATTCGGTGTTACAAATTCGGTTTGGTTTTAGCTTTCTGTTTTTGAGGGTAACTCATGACAATTATGTGGATAAAAGAACTTTTGAAACTCAATTTAGGCTATTACACTAATTAAATTGTTAGAAAACATAACTTGAATCATTAAAAAAAAATTAAACGACAATTATTATCTATCTCATAATTTGTACGTAACAAATCTATCTCACGTGTCTTAAAGAGGACTTGAACCCACAACCATTTTATCACAACATGTGGTACCATTGGGACACAAACTCTTTGATAACAATTTTAAAAAAAATGAATGAAGTAACTAGGTTATTTGAATTATGTAACAAAAAAGAACACCATGATGTTAAATATACAAGACCGACCTGTAATTTGGTTTTGTTGTGTTCGCATTGAGCTATAATAAAAATCAAATAACACACTAAAAAAACTTAATGATATTCAAAATATTCCATGACACTCTAACAAAAATATGACGACGTCTAAGCAAAGTTTAGAAACAACCATGAAAATCGGCAGTGCATAACCCTTTATAGCCGAGAATTCCACATAAAAAATTAGTGGGTTTGTATTTGCCTACACAAAAAGGTCTTGGGTAAAATCATGGGTATATAGCTACCCACAAATTACATAAGAAAAAATCTACTTCATTAATAGCAACAAAAACATGTATGGGTGAAGCCGTAGGCATATATTTGCTCGCAAAATATCCAAACTAAATTACCGTCACAAAGTTACCTAGGCAAACAAGATGTGAGTGAAACCATGTGTAAAATTTACCCACAAATTAGAAACAAAAAATTACCCATAAATATAAAAGGCTTGCATAAATTGTGGGTATCATAAATATATCCATGAAATTTCCCACATATACACCTACGATAACACGATTCATGGTTAATATGTGGGAGATATTTTATTGGGAAGAAATTACCCACATATTACACAGAAAAAATAGTTACCTAGGTGATTTAGTGGGTAAACCCATGGGCATTTTGAGGGTAAATTTGATGAGCATTTTAATTCTCACATCATGGGTAATCTATGGAAAACTCGTGGGTAAATAGCCATGAATTAATGTTGGTGTGTAATTGTTGTGGGTAATCAATAGAATTCTTGTAGTGTTATGAAGGATAAGTTTCAGATGAGTTCTTTTGGAGAACTTACTTTCTTTCTAGGATTGCAAGTACAACAGAAGGAAGATGGAATATTTATCAGCCAGGATAAATATGTAGCTGAGATTTTGAAGAAATTCAACTATACAGATGTGAAGTCTGCTTCTACTCTAGTTGATTTGGAAAAGCCTTTAGTCAAAGATGGAGATGCTGATGATGTTGATGTACATCTCTATTGATCTATGATTGGGTCTTTGATGTATCTCACAGCATCTAGGCCAGATATTATGTTTGCAGTATGTGCATGTGCCAGATTTCAGATACATCATAAGACATCAAATCTACTTGCAATCAAAGAGGATTTTGAGATTTTGAGGCACAACAAATATTTTAGGAATCCTAACTCTTTATTTTCATGCTTCCTCCACTTTGGGTATTAGCTGAGCTTCTCCATTTGAACTGGTTGCTTATATGATCTCGGGATTATGAGGTTAGCAATCAATAGTTAGGAAGTGTACGCAAACTGGAGGTTGTTGTGTTTTTAAGGAAATGGTTGATAATTTGTACGCCGGCGCTCAAAAAAGCATGATCTGTGGATTGCACCACAGCATATTTTGTTCGATGAGTGATTGGTTAAGGGCGGATGCGTGGGGTGGTGAGACTTGTTAAGATTGTGTAGAGTATTTATCACATTTTGCTTTCGTTTTTATGAAGGTTTTTGTTTACAAACTACTCGCCCACATATTTGGGTTTTCACTTCACCACAAAGTAAACCCTTGCTAAATATAGCCACCCCATCACACCCCTATCTTATTATGAACATGGCAAAAGCATCACTCTCACACATCCACTGCACACTAGAACTCCCCCCACCCACACTCACAAATAATCAGTTCTATAATTTTTGCACTTTCCCCTTCCTTACCCTCCTCACCCACTCCCCCCACCCCCTCCTTTCAACCAATATTTTTATATTCACCTTTATCAACTTTTCCTCATGCCTCCACACAACTATTCTTAAAAACCCTAAAATACTCACCCAACATATTTTCTCCCCAACAGCTCAAATAACTTATCTGGTTTTATGGTATAATTTCATTGAACCACTGTCATTAATAGATTGACAAATTAAAATAGAATATTTTGCACTTATTGATAAAATCCTTATGTGTCAAACATTCTCATAAAACTCAAAAACTCATATCTCGCAGATTAGACATCACTCGCTTTATAAGAGATTGCATTGCTAATCTATAGTTAATTAAATGGTACCATTTAAAACTTTTCATAATGGTAAACATTATGTAATACTGATCCTTCTAGTTTGATGCGCTGCTAGGTTTCACTCTCGCTTACTTTGGTCTCAAGTATTGGAATGCTTAATCCTTATCTGTTTAAATCTCTTTTATGACTTTGTAAGTTTTGTAAAGGATGTAGTACTGTTTGATGTCATCCATTGAGTACTGCTGAGCGCATAATTATAATGCTGTGCGCTCGCAATTATGACTACGTGTTAAAGAACTGTTAGTCATTATTTAATACTCGTCATAAAGAACAAATACTTGTGGATTGTGTATTCTGGGTTGTTTAGACTAACACTCCGCGCGTGGACGCTAACTCCCAGCCATATTGAATTCACCTGATGTTGAATGCTTCACTTTAGAATATTGTCTCGTGAAGACCAGTTTCTGCTTTTGGGATAACCATTTTTAACTTTTAGTCATGGGTTATGCTATAAATACTGGATCTCATGAATTCTCAACACGCGGCTATCTAGTCTTTTCTAGTGTGCTTTCGTGATGTATAGTGGCATGTGTTTAACCCTAAAAACCCCCCAAACAAAAAAAAAAAAAAAATCCATAAAAAAAAACAATAATAAACCAACCCATAAAACAATCCCACCACCCCCAAATAAATAAAAATATACCCTATAAACACATTCACCCAACAAAAAAAACCCTACCCACCCTAAAAAAAAAAATTAATAAACATAAAAAAAAAACCCCAACCCCCCCAAAAAATACCCCACAAAATATATTGTTGTTAATTATTGAAGACAAAGTTAATATGTTCTAAGGATATCTCATAATTTGGGACAGGCCAAAGTAGTGACTGCTCGCTGATGTAATAAAGAGCCAATGTTATATCTTGTTGGCTAATTTTAACCCTTGATGCAGTATTTGCGGTAGGCTACTTATGTTCAAAATTCAAGCATGGTTGGAAAAAGAATGTTAACTATCAAAGTGTGTTAAAGAAATCAAAAAACATCTAGGCATGTCAAAAGAGGTTAAGACATCATGATACACTCAGTCTAGTGGGCCCCTGTAAAAGGTTAGTGATGAGGCTATATAGAATGGAGTTGGGAGGCGCGACAGAAGGGTCAAGGGCTGCCACTACTCTCTCTCTAGCTTAGAAGCAGAGAGCAGGACCTAGTGCGCGCCCCTATAAAAATAATTGGTAACATTCAATTAAGACCAATCCATGTGAAACATCTTAATGGATAAGTTCCTTAGGGAGTTCGGTGCGCACTCCCGGTTACGCTGGATCCCAGGTTAAGAACCATAGATACCATATTTGTGGGGTGTAGATGCTCAAACTAGGTTTGAGACTGACATCGTCTCTCTCTCTCGTCCATTGTATCCACCTCTACTCAGAGGTACACTACTTAGAAGTGGGAAGAGGGACGGTCTGAAACGCTCTTCGGACAATGATGGACAATTATGCTCTCTCAATACTAGTGTGAAATGGTGATGGAAGAAAAGCAAAAAGAGAGAATTTATGTGCTGCCCACCCCATTGATTAAAAAATAAAAGAGAGCTGGTGTGGATAAATACAGAAAGAGTGGAATTGGTGTGGGAGCAAAGAATTGACGTGATATTATGTAGTATCACCTCCTTTAAATAATGAAAGGCAATGGGAAATGGTCCTTCCGGGTGGCATCATTAAGCTTACGGTAATCAATACAAACCCGCCACCCGGTGACTTACCTAGTTGGTATCAACTCATTTTCATCATTAGTCACTATGGTCATTCCGCCCATTTTGGGCACACAATGGACTGGGCTCACCCACGGACTATTGGAGATAGGGTAAATTAATCCGGCTTCAAGAAGTTTGATAACTTCTTTCTTAATAACCTCATGAATTTTTGGGTTAACCCTTCTTTGATGTTGGACCGTGGGTTTAACATTATCTTCCATCAAAATCTTATGAGTATAAAATTTCGGATCTATTCCCTTAATATCTAAAATTTTCCAATCTATGGCACGCTTATGTGATCTAAGAACCTTAAGAAGAGCGGTCTTGTCCTCATCTTTTAAGCCTTTAGCGATTATGACGGGTAATTTATCGGTACCCTCCAAAAACGCGTACTCAAGATGAGGTGGTAAGTCTTTGAGCTCAAGCTCGGGGGGTTCATCACTAGAAGATTCTACAGTCTTAAGTTCCTTAAATTTTTGTTCTTTCGGAGGGAGAGAAGAAATCGGATCATTGTTTAAATACTTCTCAAGGAGGAGAAGGTCTCCCTCTGGGTCACAGTCGGCATCATCAATTCCGGGAAGAAATGAATTATCAGCAAGATGACCCTCGATCTCTTCCAACATGAATTCACCTCCTCTAAAAGGAGTGAGAGAGGGTGGTGAAGTAGAAAGGATTGGTTCCAAAGTTGGGGTGGGATTGCCACTCTCAGAGATGTTCGAAAATCCAAGTACTTCTTGAGTAAACTCCTCACAAGCTACGTCGATGACATCGATTCGGTTAACCGATTCAATAGTATTGTAGGAGAATGTCTTAGTATCACCAACTTTGAATGTTACGGATTGGTCATCATGACGAAGGGTCATTTATTCACCGTGAACATCAATCAAAGCTCGTGCCGTCCTCAAAAAAGGTCTCCCGAGAATCAAAGGAACCCGAGGATCGGAAACATAAGCAACGGCTACAAATTCGGCTGGAAAGAAAAATGTTCTAACTTTCATGAAAACATCCTCGGCAATGCCGGTAGGAATAGAAATTGATCGGTCGGCAAGTTCAAGTATCATCCGGGTCTTGGTCAAATCTGGGAGACTTAGCTTTTCCCACACGGAAAGAGGCATTAGGTTGATGCTTGCACCGAGATCGGCCAAGGCTAAGCATACATCCATCTCCGAAAAATCACATGGTATAAGAAATCTACCGGGGTCTCCAAGTTTTTCAGGAAACTTTTTGAGGATAACCGCCAAGCAATTCTCATTCACCGGTGTCTTGGTTAGGTCAAGAATCTTATCTTTGTTGTTTAGGAGACATTAGTGCAAATTTGGTCATGTGAAAGAGAGCATCCGCGAAACTTAGCTCGAAGTGGAGCTTTCGAAAAATCTCTATAAATTTCAAAGCTAAAAGATCGTCTTTTTCACAGAGCTTCTCCTTGTTAATCCTTGAAGGATAAGGTATGGTTTTGGGAGCAACAACGGGTTCATCAATTTGAGTTTGGACCACCGGAGGTTGGATGTTTTCGGTGCTCGGTTGCACCGTATCCTTTGTCACCTCGGGTTCTTGTTCCATCTCCTTAGGAAGAGAAGAAATCGGAGGTGGAATTTGAGGTCCATCATAAGAAACACCACTTCGGGTGGTGATTGCTTTCAAATCACCTTTCGGGTTAGCAACGGTGTTGCTAGGAAGAGAACCCGATCCTGAAGGAGAAGCGGTATTGGCATTCATGAATTTGGTCAACATGTTTGTCAAATTCGTCATTTGATTTTGCATGTTTTGGTTCTGGTTTTGCATATTTTTCATAACCGCATCATTAGCCTTGACGTAGTTTTGAAAGTCATCTCTTGACACACCTTGTGTTTGAGGAACCGAGGGTTGGTAAGCTGGAGCTTGGAAAACCGGGGGTTGGTAAACCGGAGGTCGATGAATTTGACCTTGGTTGTAATTATTCCCCTGATTTTGGTTGTAACGGTTTTGATTGGTTCCTTGGTTGTTTTGAACGGGAGGAAAACCGGGAGGTCGAACTTGATTTGCATTCATCGGGGGACGGTAACCGGTATTTCCTTGGTTGTAGTTAACTGCGGCGGCTTGAGAAACGTATTCTTGAATGTTATCCCGATAATTGTTGCCATCGGTGGCGGGACAATTACGGTAAGAATGAGCACCACCGCAAGTTACACAACTTTCCTCGACCGCTTTGACGGTAGCGGGAGCTTGAGATTTTTGCTTATCGAGAAGCAAGGCTTTCACCATATCTTTGAGTTCGGCAACATCGGGTGAAATACTGGAGGTAGAAGTGCTCGTACTCACTTTGGAAACAATGGCTTTGCTTCGTGAATGACGAACTTTGGACTTGCTTTCAATGATGCATAAGCAATCACGGGGCCTTTTGTCCAAAAAATTACCACCCGCGGCGGAATTCAACGAATCTTGATCATTTGTATTCAAAGCATTGTAGAACGTATCGAGTTGGTGCAATTTCGAAAAACCCCGATGAGGGCATGCTCAAAGGAGATCCTTAAACCGATCCCATGCCTCCCTAAACGATTCATCAAAACATTGTTGGAAATTTGTAATCTCGTTACGAAGATTAGTCGTTTTGGAGGGCGGGAAAAAGTTATTGATAAATTTTGAAACAAGATCATCCCAAGTAAGAATCGATCGAGGGGGTTCTTTTTCAAGCCAAATCCGGGCTGCCCCCTCGAGGGAAAATGGAAAAAGCATAAGCTTAACCGACGTGTTTCCCCCCAACATCCTATATTATCCCAAATCCCAAACCAAACCTCAACCCCACAACTAACTCCACCCCCACCACCCCCCTCTCATCCACCACCTTCAAAACCCCTCATCAAACACTCTCCTAAAAATTACAATCCTCAATAAATCAACAAATACTCTACAACCCCCCCCTATATACAATAGATCTTATCCCCTCCCTCCACCACCCCCTCCAAATCAAACCAAAAAATCCTCAACCAAATTCTCCCCACACCCTCCCACTCCCATCAAATTTCAATTCTTTTACAATCCCCAATTACAAAAAAAAACCCTATTTTTTTTTTCCAATACTTTATTCATCACCATCAAAATTACTTTATATATATCCAAATTAAATAATTTTTCTCCTACATTTATCCCCCCTTTATCAATTAATTAAAAATTACCAATTCCTTTACTCCAATTCCATTAAACACCCCTAATTTCAATAAATATACCTCCTTCTTAATCCTCATCAAACTTTAATAAATTTAAATATACCCACTCCCGTCTCCCACCCACAACAAAACAACAAACCAACACAAAAACCCAAAACCTAAAAAACACACCATCCTTAACCCCCAAATTCCACACACCTCCCCAATATTAATAAACCAACCACCACACCCAAATTTTAAATTCCAATAATCCCCCACCATAACACAAAAAACAAATCAAAAAAACACCTTACTAATCAATCCCAAAATCATTTCAATACAACCCCCCCAAAACCCAACACTACTCACTTTAAAATACCCCAAAACCACTAAAACTTCCAAAAATATTCGCACTAACCATCCCCCCCCCCCCAACTCCCCCCCCCTCACACAAATTCCCCAAAATCTATAAAATTAACAAAACTCACTAAAAAACCTACCCCTTAACATAATAACAACTACAAACACACCCCCCCACTAATAATCTATACCTCCCATACATCCTACCTCCCACTCTCCCCCACCCCCAACCCCAAAAAAAAACCCCCCCACTAACAACCCAATTCCTACACCCTTAAAAAACCCTTTCCCAACCATCAAACCACTCTCCCTCCCATACCCTAACAACCCCCCAAAACACATAACCCCACCACACCCACTACAAAAAACAAAAAAAAAACACACAAATCCAACCAACAAACCCCCCAATTCACACTCCATGCTTCCCCCTAACTAACTCAAGCACGAGGGTGGACCTCCTGTCGTCTACTCATCTATGTGCATTGTTGTGTGTATCTCTATATACTTGCCACATAAACGTGTGTGACTGAGACACTTCATGATAGACCTCCTCTACTTTGCCCACGTTCGCATCGCCCCTACTCCCTCTTGACACGCATCAACTCAATATCTACCACACTCTTACGCCTGTGTCTGTATAGAATAGTGTCTGTTATGAATTAGTTAGTAGTTTGATGACGATATATTACATGAATTCTAATGTCTTGTATGTATAGATCTATAAGAACTTAGTCAGTGACACTTTTGCTATGAGTAATCACTGACTATCCCTAGCGACCAGAGTTACACATCTTGCTATCAGAGTGTCTCGCATTCGTATAGACTGGATATTGTGTGTATATGTGACTCTCGTCTCGATACTACTACTCGTGTCACCCACGTCACTGAATAAGCCAGATTGATACATATATACCACAAGTCTGCACTCACAGATCTAACTATCCCCTGCTACGTCCAGATCCGACATCGTACCTATATACACTCTTCCCTAATTATTACATATCTCTCTCCCAACAACTTCCAATACCCATCAAAACCCCCAATCCCAAAATCCCCCACAAACACCAAAACCCAGCTAACAACCCTCACTTCCATATATCAACCATGTGTTAGTCTTATGAGATGTGTATTGGTGTACTCTTAGATACTCTCTAGATTGGAATAGTGTCGCTCACATCCAGTAACTGAGGTTGCATACTCTTTGTGTGTGTGACAGTCATAGCTACACGGCTAAGTGAGGGGTTTCATGAAATCATTGATGTTGTGTCTGTCTTGCAAGCCTCTTATCGTATAGATCTCTAAATCTGATTCGCTCTACGTCGCTCACACGCCATAACGCTCCCACATACAATGTATAGCTTCAGATGACAGATATCGTGGTCTCCGTAGATACTTCCGACCCTCAAACCCACCGCGTGTGTGTGTGTGTTACTTATACAACTAAATCCCCCACCCCACTCCCAAACCCAACCCTATCTCACACCCCCCCCCCCCACACTCCTAACCCTCCCTAAACTAAATCCCCTTGTGTAATACTTCTTTCTATTTACACCTCCCACAAAAAAACAATCACCACATCACACCATACATCAACAAATTCCAACAACCCAACAACATATCCAAAAATCAGATAGTCAACCATATAAACCATTTCCAACAAATTCCAAACAACCAAACCCGCCAAATCGCTAAAAAACCTCCACCCTACTCCCCAAATCATCCCAAAAAATGCTCCCACCATCCTTAATCCAACTATTCGTCCCCTCACTTACATCAATTATTCACTCAGAACAAATTTTCGGGGCAAATTGCTGCTTTATGCACAAATTGATGATGGAGCATTGGTATTATCAACAACATTGATAGAAAGGTCAAGATAATAGTTTCAGTAGACCCTCTCATTCGAGCACGCGACACTTCTCGCTCCAATCATGACTTGTAACGAGACTTGCTGGCAACGCTGCAGATGTAAGTCCCGTGTCTTCGACCCTCCAATAGTTACTGAGTGACAAGATTCACCGTCCATGAGTGGCTCGCCCATTGAGCTAGGACATATTATAGCGGGGATGTGACTAATGTAACTTTTAATAGTATTACTTTTCAAGGGAAAGTTCTCTGAGATATCCACCACCAAATAGATACTGTGCGAATTGTCGCGTCTTCGCTATATGAGTGTACATCATTCAATCTGACGTCGACATGGTACGTGTTCGCTCTCTACTGTAACTCGTGTAGTCAGACTGCTTCACGTGTTGCAAAGATACCCAGGTACCTTTTAGTAGCAAGTAGCTACTGCTATCTATATGCCTGGCAAACACACAAGACTTTTAAATTTTCAAAATTCTTTTTGATGCCTGTAAAGAATCGGATACCGCCACACATCTCAAGTTTATTGAGGTATCTAGAGTATAAGATCTTATTTGAACAAACATACAAAAGCACTTCTTTTCACCATAATACAAGAACTTCTTAGCTATCTACAATCCCCTTACACACAAACTGTTCAGTAACATGAAGAGAATCTCCAAGGGATATTCTAGGATGATTACTCCATTGTTTGACACTCATTGCTAGTTCTGCATCAGGGGTGTGAGAAAACCATATAATCCTAATTCCAACCTGAGGACATCCTATTCCAAAATTAACATCTTCACCATATTATCATCACACATCATACACATGATGTGAAGTCTGCTTCTACTCCAGTTGATTTGGAAAAGCCTTTAGTCAAAGATGGAGATGCTGATGATGTTGATGTACATCTCTATAGATCTATGATTGGGTCTTTGATGTATCTCATAGCATCTAGGCCAGATATTATGTTTGCAGTATGTGCATGTGCCAGATTCCAAGTTACTCCAAAGACATCACATCTCTTAGCTGTAAAGAGAATTTTTAGATATTTGAAAGGCAAACCAACATTAGGCCTTTGGTATTCTAGGGATTCTCCATTTGAACTAGTTGCTTATACTGATAGTGATTATGCTGAAGCAACCCAAGATAGGAAGTCTATAACTAGAGGTTGTTAGTTTTTGGGAAATAGGTTGATATCATGGCAGTGTAAGAAGCAAACTATGGTTGCCACCTCTACAACTGAAGCTGAATATGTGGCTGCTGCTAGTTGTTGTGGACAAGTACTCTGGATTCAAAATCAATTGCTGGATTATGGGTATAATTTCATGAATACTATGATTCACATTGATAATAACAGTACTATCTGCATTATTGAAAATCCTGTTCAACATTCTAAAACAAAACATATAGAGATTAGACATCATTTTATAAGAGATTGCAATGCTAAAAAGTTAATTCAAATGGTTAAAATTGATACTGAACATAATGTTACGGATCTTCTTACAAAAGGTTTTGATGCTGGAAGGTTTTAGTACTTGGTCTCAAGTATTGGAATGCTTAATCCTTAATGTTTAAATCTCTTTATGTCTTTGTAAAGTTTCGTAAAGGATTAGTACCGTTAGTTGTATCCATTAGTACTGCTAAGTATAACTAGTACTATTAGTTATACTTAAGACTGTTAGTCAAAATTAATACTGCTAAACAAGAAAATGCTTTGGATTGTGTTTCTCTTGGTTTTGGACTAACACTTGCAGGATAAGCAAATTGAGTACTTAATGTTGAATGCTTCACCTCTGAAGTATTGTTTGAGGGGAGGTTACTTATGTCAATATGCAGTCAAGCATGGATGAAAGGACATGTAATATCAAAAGTGGTTTAAAAAGCATCAAAAACATCTACGCATGTCAAAAGAGGTCGAGACACCAAGATACCTCAGTCTAGTGGTCCCCCTATAAAGGTTGGTGATGAGGTTATCCATAAGGAGTTAGGTGACAGAATGGAAAGGGCTGTCACTACTGCTTCTAGCTTAGAAGTAGAGCAGGACAGTGGTGACATCAATAAGACCCAATCCATGGCAACACTTAATGAGCCAAATTCTTAGGGAACTGGTTCAGGTAGTGGTTCCAGGTGCCAAGATACCATATTGGGGGTGTAGATGCTCAAACTAGGTTTGAGACTACATCTAAACAGTCCAATGATCTACCTCTCTCAAGAGTTAACAAACTTAGAAGTGGGGAGGAAAGTCAGAAACTAATTGAATTGATGGCACATTGTACAACTCTGTCTGAATTGGTGAGAAAAAAATAAAGAGATTAAGTGAGCTGAAAAACAGAAAGAGAGTTGTGTGATAAAAACAAAAAGAGTGAATTAGTGAGCAAAAAGAAATAAGAGATATTGTGTGAGCATAAAAATAGAAAGAGAGATTGTGAGAGTCAATATTTGGTGATGGAAATCCTCTTTGGACGAAATTGAGGATAATACTGGTATCTCAATGTTAGTACGGCTGGGCATTACTTAGTACTGTTGGGCATTACTTAGTACTGATAGTCATATTTTAGTACTGTTAGGCTTAGAGTTAGTACTGCTAGGCTAATATTAGTACTGCTGGGTGCCCGTTAGTACTGTTTGAGCCATAACAGAATTTCCTTCTCTAAATATAGCTGTTGTGAAATTTACGCCAACTACTTCGTCTATAGGTTTGACTAATTGGAGAATTCAAGATCTTTCTATATAAACATAAGATTTCTTCAAGATAAGTACAAATCTTTTTCATTCGATGCAATTTAATACCTTAAAAACTCTCTCATATCTCAATTACCTCTACCAAACACTTATACTCTCTCCCATGATCATATCCCATAACCTTAATTAACTTTATCTTTATCTAATGGTGAATTTAGAATTTTGTAATAAGCACAACATGGTTGCATACTTAGAGAAGTTAGAAGGAAGTGAGGGGTTTCATGAAATCATTGATTTTCTCTCTGCAAGTCACATCCACTATGCCCTCACTGCAAGTCCAACCATTTATACTTCTCTTATTGAACAATTTTGGCAAATTGCTGCTTTATGCACAATTGATGATGGAGCATTGGGTATTACAACAACCAATGATAGAAAGGTCAAGATAATAGTTTCAGAGGCCTCCATTAGAAGGCATCTCAAGCTTGAAGATTCTGAAGGCATTCCCTCTCTCCCTACTGCAAAAATCTTTGAGCAATTGGCTCTTATGGGGTATGTAACTACTTCTAATAGTATTACTTTTCAAAAGGGACACTTTTCCCCACAGTGGAAGTTTTTCATTCATATCATACTTCACTGCTTGAGTCCTAAAAAGATTGCTTGGGAGCAGTTTAGTAGCAACGTAGCTACTGCTATCATATGCCTGGCAACACACAAGACTTTTAACTTTTCAAAATTCTTTTTTGATGCCATGGTAAAGAATTCGGATAGCACCCACAAGTTTTTGATGTATCCTAGATTCATACAAATCTTTTTGAACAAACACCAAAGACTTCTTTTCACCTATACAAGAACCTATCCTACTCCATCCCTTACACACAAACTGTTCAGTGACATGAAGAGAATCTCCAAGGGATATTCTAGGATGATTACTCCATTGTTTGACACAATGCTAGTTCAGCCTCAGGGTGAAGAACCATCTATCCAAACCACACCTGAGACATCCTCTTCCAAAATAACATCTTCACCATCCTTATCATCCCATCACACATCAATCAGTGCCCCATCCACCTCATAACCACCCATCCCACCTACTGAGGAGGCTGCTCCAATGACCCATGAATCACCTCTTCATAGTGTTCACTCACTTGGATGTAATGAGGGCAGTATGCAACAACATGAATTCATGGATTTGGTTACTCAGTTGACAAATAGAATTAGATTTTTGGAGAAGGACTTACAGCAGATAAAGAAGACTTATAGTACTGCTCTTACAAGACTCATCTTAAGAATGAAAAAGTTAGAGAAAAATGTCAAGACAGACAAAGCTAGGAGAAGGGCTAGGATTGATATTTTAGAGGATGAAGATGCTACAGAGGATTCTTCTAAACAGGGAAGGAAGATCTCTGATATTGATACAGATCCCACAATCTCATTGGTACAACCTCAGCAAGATATAGAATATGATTTTGATGCTACTGCTAGTATACCTGTTACCACTGATGGGCTGAAGATTAGTACTGCCAATATAGCAGTTAGTACTGCTGATGCAGCAGTTACCACTGCTAGTGCTTCTATTAGTACTATTAGCCCTCCAAGAGTTTCTACTGCTGAAGACATTAGTGGTGCTGAAACACTAGTCTATATTAGGAGAAGTGCATCAAAAGCAAAGGATAAAGGAAAAGCTATTATGCAATAATTTGAGCCACCAAATAAAATCAAGAAAAGGGTTCAAGTTCAAATGAGCATTGATGAAGAATTAGCTAAGAAGGTGTTTGAGGAAGAACAAGCTAGATTCAATGATGAACAGGAAGCTAGATTTAAGGCAGAACAAGAAAAATAAAGGTTTGACTTTGAAACAACTTTAGAAATACAAAGTTGGATGAAAGAGAAGAAGTTGCAGCTAAAGAAGCTCATGATATTGATTGGAGTGATCCTTCTATGTTAAGATATCATGCTCTTCAGAATAGACCTTTCTCTGTAGTTGAAGTCAGGAAGAACATGTGCATGTATCTGAAAAATCAATGTGGATACACGATGAGTCACTTTAAGGGAATGAGTTATGAAGAAATAAGACCTATATTTAAAAGAGTATGAGATCAAATTCAATCCTTTATACCCATGGATTCTGAAAAGGAAAAAGACAGTGAAAAGAAAACTGGAGGAAGAAGAAAGAAATCACTTGCTAGGAAACAAGCAAGAGAAACTCTTAGTGAAGAAAGTGCTAAGAAATAGAAGTTAGAAGATGATGCTGAGAAAGAAGAACTTCAAGTTTACTTAAACATTGTTCCAGAAGAAGAAAGTCTTGATGTTGAATCATTAGCAATAAAGTATCCAATAGTTGATTGGGAGACACAGATTCTAGCAAATGATAAATACTATTATCAAATCAAAAGAGCAGATGGAAGTGTTAAACATTACAAGATATTTAGTGCAATGATTTATGATTTTGATAGGTAAGATGTGCTAGAATTGTACAGATTGGTCAAGGATAGATTTCAGACAGCGAGTCTAGAAGGTTATGACTTATTGCTTTGGGGAGATATAAAGATATTGATTGAACCAAATGAAGAAGATAAAATATGGAGAAATCAACAAGACTGGAATTGGATAAACTGGAAGTTACATAATTTTTGTGAAGTTCATGTACTTTTAATGGATACTGGTTTAGTGATTCACATGATGGTTGAAAAGAAATATCATCTGTCATAAGATACTCTGTCAAAAATGTTAAGTAGAAGGCTTGAAGTAGATCATCAAAGTGAAATGGGTTATGGGCTCATTAGGTTTGTCAAGTCACAAGTACTACAGTAGAAGAGTGTTTGGAAGCATCCTCAGTAGACTAGACTAGAAGATTTGATTCAGAAGAAACTTGAGATTTGAAGGTAAATCACAAGTTTAGGAAAGGATTGTTGGGAACAAATCTTCAACTTCTAGTTCAAGAACTTAGTACTGCTCAGCATATAACTACCAGTACTAACTAGTTAGTACTGCCAGAAGAAAGTTAGTACTGCTAGTACTAACTTAATACTGCTAGAAGACTTAGTACTGCTGCATGAAGAATACAACTGCCAGGAGATCAAAGACGTATGAAGTGATATGTATGGAATGATTCAATGTATATCTTATATATTTAGAAGATACGTAGATATCTTATATAAGTTTAGAAGATTTGTAGTTATCTTGTAAAGGACTTCTTGGTGTATAAAAGGAGATCCTAGGTTTTGGTTGTAAACACATCTCGATAGACACATTCATAGCTTCAAGGTTGTAAACCCTAGTACTAGTGAAGAGTACTTGTATTATTAATCTAATAATATTGGAGCGTTTGGTTATATTCATTGTTCATTCATTCTACTGCATCACAATTTACTGTTTTATTCATAATACTTCTAGATATTAAGGTGTAGATTCTGCATACACTTTAGTATATATACAAAGTTTCTACAACAAGTTATTTTGGACTTATCCAAGGTAATTTAACCTTAGACAAGCTAAGGAATCGATCAAGGTTTGGGATAAACATGATTCTTTCTACCTATACCCATAAAGTAGCTATCACTTTAAGGAGTTACATTGTAGTACTCAGTGTCTCACATAGTTGAGGAGATTTCAAGAGGTGTTGTATTTTTTGTATACTTTGGTGTGGGTATATGGTACTTAGAGATTTACCTCGGCACCATTCTTCATCACACGAATAGTACAATATTAAGGCACAAGTGTGGTATTTTGCTTCATTCTTGGGTTCGTTTCATCGGGTTGTCTCCATGAGTGGTCATTAGTATTAGCCGATGGAATAGATAAGGGATTTAGATCGGGTTGATCAAGAGAGATTTATAAAGAGAGTACTTTCCAAAATTTTCTCACAGAATATTGCTTATGTAATCACGGGCTATAAAGCTAAGTAAGTTGTTCCAGTTGATTAACGATGTACACATGTGTAGGATGATTCCTTAGTTAGTCATCATCCTGGAGGGAGAAATGTGTACATTCGGTACTTAGTTCATTTTTATGTTACCGTTTTGATGTTACAGATTTGACTACGCAGCGGGATAAAATGCTTTCACTCGGGACTTAGTTGACTTTGGTGAAACAATTTAAATGGGTACATTCGGGACTTAATTGACTTTGATGTTACCATTTGGACTACATACAGGAACAAATTGCGTACACTCAGGAATTAGTTAGCTTTGGTGTGGCAATTTATATTTGCACTTTTCTGGAGGAGAAAAGTGCATTTTGTTAGGATTAAAAGTCTTCTTTATGTTGTTTGAATTACTGCGGCGCAAGTTTGTGTTAATGCTGCTCAGCTAGAGTTAGTACTGCTCAGAAACTTCAAAGAAAATATGCTAAGTAGTTACTACTGTTAGTACAAAGTTAAGACTGCTCAGCAGAAGTTAATGCTGCTAGTGAAAATATGCCTCAAGTTACTACTGCTAGTGAATATCAAGTTAATGCTGGTAGTTAGTATTGCTTATATGATATGTATTAGTTGTTTATAGAAAAGATTATGGATACTTATTAAAGTATTATAAGCCGACTAGGGCTCCTTGGTGTATAAAAGGAGGTCCTAAGGCATAGAGTTTTATATATGATCTTTTATCAATTTTCGTAGCTTCAAGGTCTTTGTAACCTTAATACTTTGAGAGTATTCGTATTATTATCATTAATAATATTGGAGCTTATTTGTTGACTTGTATGTTCATTGAATTACTGTTTCATTGATAATTCTTTTTAATATTAAAGATTAGATTCTGCATAATCTTTAATACATTCAAACACAGTTTCTACTATAGTTGTGTTAGATTTATCTAATATAACTAAACCTTAAACAAGCTTAAGGAATTTGATCTATAGAAGTAGGATCAACAAGTGGTATCAGAGCTTGTTGAAAAGCTATGAATAAGAAGAACCTGTTTTTGCTAAAAGATAGGGTCAAAGATTTCTGCACACTGTGGCTGATCCAAGTTTCCCATGCTCAAAATAAAAAAAAAAGACATCCCTAACCCGATTCACCACAGACAACACTAACCACATCTAACAACCCTTTCAACCGCAAAACAGCCCCCCTAGAGATATGAAGATATGTAAGAATGAGGATTGAACCATATAATCCAGATGAAAGACTATGCACTATGTGAAGTGTCATAGAGAAATAGGGCAAACCTTGCCCCAAAAACAAAAATTATAGAAGAGATATGCAGAGAACCTATTAACAGCTGCTAAAGAAAAGGCCAGAGAGATGTAGAAGTGAAGCTAGAATAATCTTTAATGATGGGCCTTCCCAAAGAAACATCAGTTAAAGTTAACTCTATAAAGGATGCTAAGAATTGCTGGAAGCTGTTGAAAAGAGATATTGGTAGGAAATGCAGCTACAAGAAAGACTCTGAATCTCTTAACAGTAAAACAATATGAAAAACTTCACTGCTCCAAGCACAAAGAAGCTTTGATCAAACTTTTGATAGGCGTTCAAAAGCTTGTGAGTCAGTTTGGACTTTTGGATGAAAAAAAGCTTTCACAAGAAGATGTTAAACAAAAGTTATTAAGAAGTTTGTACACCAGAGTGGAACACACAGCAGTTGTGTGGCGGAATAAAGCTGATTATGGATACAAAGACCATGGAGATCTTTACAATCAACCTCAAGGTATGAACCAAAATTAAAGGGATGTCCACCTCAAGTTCAAGCACACAAAACAAGATTTTGTGTCCCCTCTTAAATAACAACCTAGCACACTAATGGAGCATTAATACTACTCAAGCATTTACTAATGCCTCATGGAGTTTCTAACTCTAAGCACTCCAGTTATGATGCACACAGTTACAAACAATGATCACTTGAAGTATGTTGTGTAGTTTGACATTTTTTGCTAGTCAACCAAATTGACCTCCAACCTGTACAGAGGACTTGCAACACATACATCCAGATGACCATGAAAAGGATGTTTGAGATGGAAAATGGCCATGTAGACTATAGAGGCAAGAAGGTTTTTTTGAAGAATCACGAGGGAAGCTTACTGTTAATGTGTAATGAGACTATAGGTATTGATAAGTCCAAAGTGGAGTGCTACAACTGCCACCAAGAGGACTTTTGCTAGTGAGTGCAGACTCACAAGAAATCAAGACATCCAAGAAACAAGGATAGCGTAAGAAGATGTGCCTATGGAAACATCACTTCCCACACTTTGGTGCATGTGATGGTCTTGGTGGAATGACCTGTAGTGATCAAGGCCAGAGGAACACCTAATTATCAACTCATGGCTTCCTCATCTTCAAGACCTGACTCCCAGGAGGTATCTAATGAATCTATTGTTAAAATCTTGTTGGAACTTTGAACTTCTTAAATCTTAAATGATCAACTATTAAATAGGATTTAAAGAAATCCTGCGTTAATGGTTTCATAGGATAATAAGAAGCAGGTTAGAGTCAGTGGAAGAAAAACTTGAAGTTTATAAAGCAAAAGAGTCTATTTATTTACAAGATATTAAGGGCTTAAAAAATTCATATAGGAGAAATAGCTATAGGAGAGCTTAGGAATAAGCTTAAAATAGTTCAAAAAGAAAATGATGGCATTTAACTTAATGTAGATAAATTTGAACATGCATATAAAAGTTTAAACAAGCTCATAGAATGTTAGATAGCTGACAACTGCAAGAAAGGTTTAGGCTATGAAAATTATAATGCAGTTCCACCTCCCTACACAGGAAATTTCATGCCTCCAACACCTGACTTGTCTTTTACTTGTTTAGATGAGTTTGTTAATGAGCCTGTAGTTGAGAACTGTAAAGCTATGTCTAGTGAAGAAGAGCCTAAGGTGGTTAGGAAGTATAATGATGCCCTAAGTATTGAAGAATGGGTGTCAGATGATAAGGAAGAGGATGTGTCTCAGCCTAAAAATGAAAAGAAATCTGTTAGGCCTAGTATTATTAAGAAAGAGTTTGTCAAATCTAAACAACAAGAAAAAACTGCTAGAAAAATTGTTAAACAAGTTAAGCAATTTAGGCAAAACACTCATAGTCCAAGAGGCAATCAAAGAAATTGGAACAATATGATGTCTCAAAAACTAGGAAGCAATTTTGAGATGATTAATAAGGCATGTTATGTGTGTGGAAGCTTTGATCAATCAGTGATTATTGCAATTAACCATCAAAAACCGTTTCAAAATCAAAGGATGGTAAAACTATTTGGAAACAATGCCTTCAAAGTGACAGCAAAACTTTTCTAAAAAGACTCACCCCTAAGTGCTAAAAAGAACTTGGGTCCAAGACAGTACTAATATAGTCTGATTTAGTACAATTAAAAACTGCTAAGACAAAATATTTTTAAAAAAACAACATATTGATTTAATACTGTAGACAAGTTAATACTGCTCACTATCAAAAACAACACTGAACCTGCTAACCCATTGTCATATTATATCGAAAATAGCACACTCAAATGTTAAGAGTCTCTGACAAAAGAACAGCAGCATTTAAATCATAAATTAATCAAAGGTTTATACTGGTTTAGAGGTATACTTTAATATTGATAGCCAAAAAGTAGTAATAAATGCAGTTAAGGGAAATATTTTAATGTCTTAAGGCCCATCATTGTTGGTTTGGAAACCAAAGCATAAAGTTTAGACCAATTTTTCTAACACAACAGTGCATCAATTACCCTATAAAAAGTTAGATTAAATATTGATGCACAAGGCAATCAAGTCAGTGATGGCTTAGGGTTCAACCAAAGAACCTGATTTCTTTCTAATGTGCAGGGTAATCCATAATGGATTTACAGGATCAAGAGTGACTGATATATTGGATGCTCAAGGCACTATGACTGGGAACATTCTTATCTTAACAGATTAAAAGAATAGATGGAGGCTAATGTTGCTTTTGGAGGGAACCTAAAGGTGGAAAATCACAGAATAACGAAACCATTCAAACTGGTAATCTAGATTTTAAAATATGTGTAGTTTTTGTGAGAAGAGATAAGTTTTAATCTCTTTAGTTTTCACAAATATGTGATAAAAAAGAATAGTGTTCTTTTTAATGACACTTAATGTATTGTTTTATCCTCAAACTTTAAGTTATTAGAAGTTAAGTTTTACTTAAGTTCCAAGAAAGAACAAAATGTATAGTTGTTGATTAAAGAACATAGTCCTACAGGAGGTTTAAACTTGCCATTTAGCACAAGCCCACATCCTGATGATCTAAAACTTTGGCATAGAAGCTTGGTCACTTACATTTAAAAACCATGAATAAATTGGTTAGGGAAATCTTATAAGAGGTTTACTTCCAAACTTTTTGAAACATATCAAACCTGTGCTTGCGTGTTAAAAGGGAAACAGCATAGAGTGCCTCTGATAAAGTCCAAAAAATAGAGAGCTCATCAGCCTTCCATTTACAGATTGTTGCATATAACTTGATTGGATCCAACATTTGTAAAAAGCCTAAAGAAGAAAATGTATTGCCTATTGTCACAGATGAATAAGTAAGTTACATGTGTTTTTTTTTCTAGCTACTAAGGAGAAACCTACTAAGTGCATTCTTATCCTTATAACTGGGAATAGAAAATCTAGTAGAATCACAAGTAATGTGATTAATATGGTAATGTAACTGAGTTCAAAAACAAGGAAAAAAAAAAAAAATTTTGAAATTAGTTTTTGTAAAAACGAAGGGTATTTTGAGATAATTTAGTGTAGCTAGAACTCCTCAATAAAATAGAGTTGCTGAGAGGAGGAATGGGACACTAATTGAGGTTGGTAGGACTATGCTAGCTAATTCTAAGTTGCCAACTACTTTTTGGGCAGAAGCAGTTAATACTGCTTGCTATGTGCAAAATAGAGTGTTAGTATAAAGCCTCATAACAAGACTCCCTAGAACTTTTTCATGGTAGAATGCCAACTTTAAGTTTTTTAGATACCATTTGGGTGTTCTGTTACATTCTTAATATCCTAGATCCCCCCCCCCCCCCCCCCCCCCCACACTTTAGCGAATTTGATGTAAGGCTGATGAAGTTTTCTTTGTTGGATACTCCTATGAATAGTAAAGCTTTAGAGTATTCAAAAGTAGAACAATGATAGTAAAAGAAAACTTGCATATTAGGTTTAGTAAGAGTACACCTAATGTTGTAGGTACTGGACCAGATTAGCTATTTGATATTGATGCACTAACAAGAACAATGAATTATGAGCCAATTGTTGCAGGTACACATTCAGATTATTTTGCAGGTCCAAAGTCAAGTGAAATGCAGGTCAACTAGAAAAGGAATCGAACCTGTCCAAAGATTACATTTGCTACCATTATGGACCTGCTTGTCCACCTATTCCCAAGATCTAAAGAGATTTTCTCATAATGATGGATTCGAACTTCAAGTGATATGGAAAAAGGTTGATGAAGATCCAAGAAAGAAAGTTAATGTAAAGATCCAAGTAGAAAAAGATAATGTTAACAGCACTAACAATGTTAATACTGTTAGTTCAACTGTTAATGTTGATGGCACCAATAAGGTTAATGTTGTTGGTGGAAAAACAAGCATTGAACTTCCATTTGATCTAAATATGCCTGCTTTGAAAGATGATAGCATATTTAACTTCACAAGAGATGATGAAGATGATGGTGTAGTGGCTGACATGAACAATTTGGATACAACAATCCAAGTTAGTCCTAATTTAACTACAAGAATTCATAAAGATCATCCTTTTGATCAAGTGATTAAAGATTTGCAATCAGCTACACAAACAAGAAAGATGTCAAAGAATTTAGAGGAACATGGGTTTGTTGGTACTATTTAACAAAGAATAAACCATAAAGACCTTCAAAATTGCTTGTTCTGCATTAATATTTATCACCAGGAAGAAACCCAAAAGGTAAATCATGCAGTTGAAGATCAAGCTGGATATAGGCTTGCAGGAAGAGTGTCTACAATTCAAGTTACAAGAAGTCTGGACTTTAGTAGATTTACCAAATGGAAAAACGGCTATAGGCTCTAAATGGGTTTTCAGGAATAAAAAAGATGAAAGGGGAATTGTGATAAAAAAAATAAAGCAAGAATGGTTGCTCAAGGGTACATATAAAAAAGAAAGGATGACTATGAAGAAGTCTTTTTCCCAGTTGCAAGAAATTGAAAGCAATTAGGCAATTTTTAGCTTATGCTTATTTAAAGATTTTGGTGGTGTATCAAATAGATGTAAAAAGTGCTTTTCTCTATGGGAAGATTAACAAAAAGGTGTATGTATGTCAACCACCAGGATTTGAAAATCCAGACTTTCCTGATAGAGTATACATGGTTGAAAAAGCATTGTATGGATTACATTAAGCTCCTAAGCATGTAAAAACCTTTCAACATAAATTCTGTTGTACAGTGGAGTACAAAGAGGGAAAATTGACAAGACCTTATTCATTAAAAGGCACAAAGGTGATATTGTGTTGGTCCAAGTTTATGTTGATGATATCATCTTTGGTTCAACAAAGAAGGAGCTATGCATTGCATTTGAGAAGTTGATGCATGACAAATTTTAGATAATTTCTATGGAGACACTTACATTCTTCTGGGATAGACAAGTAAAGCAAAGAAGATGGCATATTTATTTAGTCAAGATAAATAATGTTGCTAAAGATTTAAGAAAATTTGGGTTTACAGAAGTCAAGACTACAAGCACACCAATGGAAACTCAAAAGCCTGCTGCCTCAAAGATAAGATGGGTGAAGAAAGTGGATGTTCCAATGTATTATATGGTTAGATGATTGTCATTGATGAATCTTACATCCTCAAGACCTGACATCATGTTTGCAGTGTGTGCCTGTGATAGATACCAAGTCAATCTAAAGGTTTCACATCTTTATGCTGTGAAAAGGATTTTTAGGTACTTAAAAGGTCAACTAAAATTGGGCCTTTGGTATCCAAAAGATTCTCCTTTTGATTTGGTAGCATACACAGATAGTGATTATGTTGGAGCAAGCTTAGATAGGAAGTCTACAATAAGAGGTTATCAATTCCATGGATGTAGATTAATATCATGGCAGTGCAAGAAACAGACAGTGGTTGCAAATTCTACAACAGAAGCTAAATATGTAGCTACTTCAAGTTGATGTGGACAAGTACTTTGGATTCAGAATCAACTACTTGATTATGGGTACATGTTTATGCATACCAAGATATTTATTGATAATAACATTACTATTTTCATAATTAAAAATCCTATTTTTCATTCAAAAACAAAGCATATAAAGATCAGACATCATTTTATTAGAGATTGCAATGAAAAGAAATTGATTCAAATGGTCAAAATCCATACTGACAAGAATGTTGCAGATTTGCTTACAAAAGCTTTTGATGTAAGTAGATTTCAATATTTGATTACTAGTATTGGAATGCTAAATCCTTAAAATCTTTTATCTCTTTATGTTTTTGTAGAGTTTTGTATGAATTAGTACTGTTATTTATGTCATTAAAAGTTTATGCTGTTAAGTATAATTAGTACTGCTGGTTATACTTCATACTGCTGAATTTCTACTGTTAGTTATACTTAATACTGTTAAGTATAATTAATACTGTGATAATTGTAAAAATTGTTATGGCTTGTGTTTTCTTAGTTTTTGGACTAACATTTTGCAGAAAAAGCAAATAAAAGTGTTAGATTGATGATGGAAAAGCTGTGTAGAATGGAATTAGAGTTAATGCTGGTGACTCAAAGTTAATGCTACTAGGCATAACTTACTACTGCTGGGTTACTACTACTAGGTGAAAGTTAATGTTGTTGAGGGTATTTTCCATAAATACTTCAATTAAGGGTTTTAATCGATCCTTTAATCAATATCTCTCTTTCAAATACTCTCTAATTAAAAACCCTAACTCAATTTTATCATCCATTATCAAAACCCAACACAAATGACGACTCTAAAGTTTGTAGATACTTATAATATGGACGCATTTTTGTCTAAACCTACAGAGAGTGATGGGTTTAAACAAATTGTGGATTTTTTGAATGCACACCCTATAAGGTATGCATTAACAATTAATCCTACTATATATATTTCTTGCATTGAACAGTTCTGGTCTACTATCAAGGCTAAAACTATCAATGGGGAATAACACTTACATGCCCTAGTAGATGGTAAGAAGATAATCATCACCTGTTAAAAGAGATCTTCAACAAGCAGATGAGGAACGTATTGATTGTTTACCAAATTCTACCATTTTTGAACAACTTACATTGATGGGGTATGAGAAAATTTCACAAAAACTCACTTTTATAAACCATTCTTTTCCCAACAATGGAAATTTCTAGTTCATACTATTTTACAGTGTCTAAGTCCAAAGACTACTGTATGGAATAAGTTTAGTAGTACTAAGGCATGTGCCATTATCTGTTTAGCAACAAATCATAAATTTAACTTTTTAAAATTGATTTTTGATAGTATGATTAGAAACTTAGATAATGCTTCTGGCAAACTTTTAATGTATCCAAGGTTTGTACAAATATTTTTAGACCAACAACTTGAGGGGATGTCAACTCATACAAGAATTTATATTGCACCCTCTCACACTAAAAAGATTTTTAGAAATATGAAAAGAATAGGCAAAGGTTTTTCTGGTAGAGT
>BQNB010095422.1:0-21356 GCA_026074375.1 Tanacetum coccineum
TTAAAATAGTTCTGTAAATTTCTGCACCTTAAATGAGTTCTCAATATAACACTTCAATATATATATATATATATATATATATATATATATATATATATATATATATATAGACAAACGTTCATTTGAGAAGGCTAATTTTTGTGAGAAAGAAAGAAGGGATCTTAGCCCTCCATTAGCCCCTCCTTTTTTAGATCTAATGGCTTAAATTAGTTTAGATATTACACTTAACTTTACACTAAACAAAACTAGAGGGGCTTTTTTATCATTTTTTTATCCAAAATCATAGGGGTCTAAATGAACTTCCCTCATTTGTAACACACCACCCAAAAATCCAACTGAATTTCTCTCTCGTCTGATTCACACACAAACGCAACAAAAAAACAAGTACGCCAAACACAAAAAAAATGGTGAAAGCTGTTTATTTTCATGAGTACGGTGAAATGGTGAAAGCTGTAGTTTAGTTTAACATCTTGTTAGGTGCACTTTTCGATAGATTACGAAATTAAGGATTTTGGTTTTGAGAGGTAATGTGCTTCTATCTTCGAAATAATTTCAGAAGTCAAGCTAAAATGTTTGACACATTAGGATGCGCACCAAATGTTTGTTGAAATGCTCATAAGAAACAATCTACAGATGAAGGAGATTTTACATGTGATTAATTTTATTTTTGCAATAATTTTCACTCATGGAAACAACTTAGGAAAGAAGGTACTACAACGTAGAGGAAATGTTCAGATGGTCAGAAATGGTTGGATGGTCTCGTACTTTGTCACATGTGAAAATATATGTCTCAAGCTTGTTGAGATGTTTAAACAAGTTCTTCACATGTGAAAATATATGTCTCGTAATTTGTCACATGTGAAAATATATGTCTCTAGTTTATTAAGATGTGTGAACAAGTTCATCACATGTGAAAATATATCTCTCGTAATTTGTCAAATATGAAAATATATGTGTCTAGCTTGTTAAGATGTGTGAACAAGTTCGTCACATGTGAAAATATATGTTTAGTAATTTGTCACATGTGAAAATATATGTCTCTAGTTTGTTAAATTTCATGTGCTGCCATTATTTTTTGATATTTGATCATACCCTTTGTTTATGGTCGAAATTGCCAAATAGGACTTCAGGCAAAACCAATGCAAAAAAGCTGCAAACCTGCCTTTTAGAATGTGTCCTAAATTATAGAGGATTTTTTTATAGAGCTTGCTTGCCAGTGTTCTGAGTCACATATCGTCGGGCTATTAAGAAATACAAATTCTCGCTCAAATTATATTTTCAGCAAACTAAATGAGAAAGCGAACTTATGACAACATTCATCAAGTTTATATTTTTTGTTAATTGCAGGTGACAGCAGTCAGAGTTAGCCATGGAAAAACCACTCAGTGATCAAGCTTTTGCTTCACCGTATAAGGTTGCAGAGATCGTACATAAGGTATGCATACAAATATGATTGCCATTAGTAGACACTAGCAGTATGCCAAATCTATAATTGCTCCTACATCTTAACAGCTGAAGTTCTTTGCTCTTGGTTTGGTTTACTGGCTTTGCTTTAATTTATGATCTATGACTTAGTATCGTAAGTAGTAAACAACTGTTATCGTCCAAGGGTGAATCAATTACGAACACTGGTTATGTGTATCTGTGAGTATAGCTCAAGTTATTTTCTAGTTTTTCATACTGTTTCTAAATACATGTATATGTGATTAGATATTGTTAAGTTTTGAATAGTGTACCCTGAGCATAGGAGAGAAGTATAGCGTTGTATTGATAAAGCTGCTGCATTCATTAAAAAAATCTAAGAACCAGATGGTTCATGGTTAGTTTTGCACCTTATTATTGCAATCACATGATCCTATATGGGCTGTATGCATTTTTGGATGATCTATCTCGAATCTGATCACGTCTTTTTCATGAATGGTTATAACTAGGTATGGTTCGTGGGGAGTTTGCTTCACCCATGGCACGTGGTCTGGAGTCAAAGGGTTAGTAGTGGCTTCTGGTAGGAAATATAACTGTTCTAGCATGCGCAAGTCTTGTGACTTCTTATTGTCTAAACGACTTGCTTCGGGTGTATAGGGAGAGAGCTACCTCTCTTGCGTGAACAAGGTCAAAACTGGAATTCAGTTATTAATATAGATGTTGATTACAAATACAAGATTTTAAAATCTAACTTGTTAATGTTTTCTATACAGGTGTATATCAATCTGGAGGGAAATCGCTCTCATGTTGTAACTACAGGATGGGCTATGCTAGGTCTCATTGACGCTGAGCAGGTATTCATCCAAGTTCACAGCCAATCTTTACCATTTATATTGTTGTCACATACTTTTGTCAAGTTGGAACCTAGTAACGTAATCACATAAAGTTCGTTGTTGTGCATCAAGAAGAAAATCTTCTGAATATTTTGACACAATATACGTAAGAACTATAGTTTTCATGAATGTCAGATACTAAATTAGAACCGATGTGATAAAGTGGTTTGGAGAAATAATAATGGCAGAATTAAGGATTTTTTGGTCTCCAATGTTTGGAATGATTTAGAGATTATAGTGATTTGGTCCCTTGGTCTAAACTTGTATGTTTCAGTCAATGCATTCCTCGTCACTCTTTCATGCTTTGGCTTGCTATACTTGGTAGACTAAAAACTCATGATAAGATGGGTCATTGGGAAAGGAAGGTAGATATGTGGTGTATTTTCTGTCAAAAGATGCCTGATAGTTACCTCTTCTTCGAATGTGATTTTCCTAAAGAAGTCTGGTGTAGGATCAAGACTATGGCTAGGCTTGAGCACGCTCCTAACAGTTGGTTCGACATCATTGATTTTCTTCATAATAGGCCCATTAATAAATCTATTTGGATCATTTTGCAGAGGTTAGTTTTAGGTGTTTCAGTTTATGTTCTATGGCAGGAAAGGAATTTACGAACTTTTCAGGGAAGAAACAGATCTTTGGATGAAGTTTGTAATCAAATTAAAGATGTGGTGAGACTTAGAGTGATGAGTTTGAGTTTAAATTAGAGTGATGAGTTTGAGTTTAAATTCTTCTGCCCATGTTTTCTAAGCTGCTGATATGTGGGAAATCCATGTAAAGTCTGATATTGGTTCAAGAAGAGTTAAGTTTTCTTCTAAAAATAAAACCTTATGTTAGTTATCGCTTTTCTGTGGTGTTGTTGGGAGTTTTATGGTTACTTTTCAAAGTTCCATATCAGGTAGCATAGGATGTTTGATCTTTGTCAGAAATGGTTGGATGGTGTCGTAGCTTGCTGTGTGATCATTAGAAGCAATGGGGTTAATATAATGTACATTATTGATAGGGAAATTGGTGTTTTTAATTGATATTTTGCTGGTTTCAAATGCATAAGGGGTGTTTGGGATATGATTATTTGAATGAATTCTGGTGCATAAGGGGTGTTTGGCATAAGTTGTGTTCTGGTTATGAGTATTTATTATTTTGGCTATGGCTGAGGTTGCGGTGGACGGGTTTGCTGGATCGAGTATTTCTCTTGGGCCTTAGGCTGATTTTTTTATTTCTATTTGTAAATACTTGAAGACTAGAAATGGTGTTTTGGTAAAGATGGAAACTGGACATCCTAATATATTTGTCGCAAAGTGCTGCGGTATTATTGCTTTTGGCCTTAGGATTAGAAGAAGTATACTAATGTAAAAAAGATGGACAAAGGTGTGAAGACGTGGAATGGCTTTTGTGTGAAGATGATTTATGGGCCTACTTTGAGGATTAAATGTAATATGTTTAGTTCCTTTACTATAATGTAGAATAAAAGATGTATATGCTGTTTTTAATTCCTTTACGATACTTTATGGTGAAGATTTTGATATTTGTGTCAGGAAGTGTTATCTAGAAAGGTTTTGGTTGACGAAGGTTCAAGACAGGTTGTTGAAAATAAGCAAGATGCTATATGGAGGTTTTTATGGTGGTCGGGAACCATCTCGGTTCATGTACTTGTAGATCAGAACAAAGAAGATTACTCTGTAAGGAGCACTATGTTTTTCCTTTTTGAATTCACTGATTCTTTTACTTCTAGATGGGTCGATTTGGGTTATGTTAATGGGTAAAAAAGGTACTGTTGCTAACAAAGAAACGGGTCAAATGGGTTGAAAGTTCCAAAAGTATTTTTTGTATCCACAACCTCCTCCATGGCATTATTTTAAAAAGTAGATTCCTTTTGCAATAATATAATTTTCTTAATCCTATTTAACAAATAAAATATCGTTAAAATAAGTCAAAAATGGGAAGAAGTGTTTTTGGGTCAACTCACCTCAACCCGCTTTGACCAGGTAGCTCACAGCCTCACATATTTTGGCATTGAATCAGTCCTTGGTTATTCATATTATCAACAGATGAAATTAAGTCATATAGGAAACATGTCAAATGGGTCAAAGTCACGCTTAGCGTATTTAAATTTTCAAATTAGTACAACCACTTACATAGCTTTATTTAGACGATAGATTATACTATGTTAGTAATTTGAATCTTATACATTTAACACAATTATCCATTAAAAATGTCAAAGAAATGTGTTTTTGGTCAACCTAACCCATTTTGACTCCTTGCGTTCCCTATCGATTTTGGCAAATTACTGAATCATCAGGTGGTTGTATCTTATATTTGGCAGATGAAATTTAGGCAAGTCAAACCAGGATTTTTGAAAAATTTTGAAGGCAGATGGAAAGTAGAACCACTACTACTTGACGAAGCTGCACGAATTAAAGGTGTTTCAGCCACTGAGTCGAATATTCATCAGGAATTATCCTCTAATGAACTTAAGGTCGATGAAATAACCGATGATAAAGAAAGATGGGCTTTGAGACGAAGAAAAGCCCGCATAATAATGTAAAGAAAATTAAGATTGAGGTCATCGCGTTACTAATTAGTAAGTAGTCTCACTTTTGACCTTTTGTTCTTATAATTTTTATTATATGTGTATGCTATTTAACGCCAATGCTTCTTGCATTTGCTCTCCTGAGTTTACAGTATAATGTGTATGCAGTTGAGGTCTTTTATACTTATGCTCGCTAGTTATGCCATTTGCGAATAACATATGTTTGTAAATTGCGAGGTTTCTAACATCACATATACAATAAAACATACCAAGAACGAATTATGTTAGTGGTGTCAAAATGGACGGGTTGGGTGATTTGGGTCGTGGGGCAAAACAAGTAATTTTTGGTATGGGTTGGATCGTGATTTTCAAATGTCATTACTAATGCTCTTGGATTATGATTCTCAAACTCTATAACCAAGTATTTAGGTACTTATATAGTATTGTTTTGAGCCAAGAAATATTGTCTATCAAAATAAATAAAATATATGGTTTTGCGTCGGAAATCACTTTCTAGTCTAGTGTTCTTACAGAAGGCAGAGTCCAATAGGTACAGAGAGAACGTTTTAAGTTTGAAAATTCCAGACAAATTGCTCAATATCCACAAAACATTAAGGAGGTATCAGACTTGAATAGACCTGTGCTTTGGACTTGGAACCACATTCTAGAAAATATATGTGATAGACCCAAAAACGAATAGCTCTGTATCTTGTGTTCTTTTGCTATCTGAGTTTGTTTCATTTAAGCTCTAATATTACTTACAATTAACTACTGATAAATATGATATATTTTCCAACTCAATAAATGCACTTCCCTGTAGTTTGCGCTTACAAGCAATATAATATATTTCTTGACTTGAGGTGTTTTTCTTAATAATTATTTCTTTCTATAGTATACTTATGTATGGGTAATGTTATGTCAGATTTCTCAGCAAGAATTCACAGAGATGGCATGGCAAGATGTCTTCACCTGAAGTGGCAAAGGAGAACAAGCATCAGATTAGGGAGACTGAGCATTTGTTGAAAGCCATACTGGAACAGAAGAATGGGCTAGCTCGACGAATATTCTCCAAGGATAGTGTGGATAATACTCGGCTTTTAGAAGCTACTGATGAGTTCATTCAGCGTCAACCAAAGGTGATATGTTGTTTTTGATATTATAGAAAATTTCGTGTTTACTAAGAATTTATTTTAGAATATTACCTTTTCTCACCTTGGCACTACTCCTGATTAACTTATTTGCTGTATATATGGCGGAATATATACATATTTATCTTATAATATAAGATTCAGATATTCTTTTTATATTTTAATGTCTACTCCAGAATACTTTCATACAAATTGACAAAGAACACATGTCATCTCATTTCGTGACAAACGAGAACAATTTATCTGTGGAATTTGAATATGCTATAGTCCTGATCAAAAGATATCAAGTGTGAAAGAGATTTTTCCTTTGCTAGAAAAAAGTACTCAACTAAGTGTCCGTTTGCTCATTTTTGCTGAAGACATCTCAATGTCAATGCACTCAAGGTACACTCAAGGCTGCTGTTGTTAAATGTCCTGGTGTTGGAGAAAGAAATAAAGCTTTACTGATATTGCCATCATGACAAGTAATCATATGCTATGTCGTCAGTTTTGACATGCTCACTTATGAATGGGTCCATTTTTGTTGTGTTTTCAAACGGGTAAAGTAAATCTTGTAGCTATATGGGCAACAAGTTACATGGATAGAATCTCTTTTCTAATGCGAGCAACTTTGTTAATATAATAATACTCCGTACTATTGATACAGATTTAGATCATTTTGGTAATAATATTGTTTTTATACTCATAGTTAAGGACATAAAGTGTTGATTATTTATAAATAATGGCAATCTGTCGGGTGTCGGGTGTGCCGGCTGTGTTTTGACCATTACTTCGACATGACCTGAACCTGTTTGTGGCCAGTGGCCACCCTACTATCCGGCCTGCTCTTTTTGCCACTTCTCAGTGCATAAAATTTTGTCAAATATGAATGTTACCAACACTTACTCCCATATACGAGCATATATATTATTTTCACGTCAGAATACATTTATACTTAGGCGTATACTTTTTTCTTTGCATGTGCATATTTTTCTCTTCACGTGTGACCAAAATTTATTCACTAGTAAATAGACGTACGCTAATACATAGAGCCCATATGTTTTTCTTCGCGCGTGATAAACTTTCTTACATACTAAATACATGTATATTTATACATGAACATATAACTTTTTCTTCGCGTGTGAATAAACTTTTGCACGTTTTCTTACTTAATTTGTTCTCTCCGACCTCTGGATCTTGGTTATGCTAGTGAATTTTATGGTTAACGCATAATTTGGATGAGTAAAGATATTCTTACAAAACTTTTATAATTGTGTATTAAACATCAATATCTCCTAATTTTGTATTTATAGTAAAAAACAACCCTAGTAAGATCAAAGCTTTAATCATTTATCATAATTTGCACGCGTGAAGTTATTTTTATAAAACTTGAATAATCGACTATTAAAACATCAATATCCCCTATTTTTGCACTTCTAGCACATAAATACGCTATTAAGATCAAAACTTCAATCTTTTCTCATAATTTGCACGCGTGAAGATATTTTTACGAAACTTAAATAATCGTCAATTAAACATGAACATCTCATATTTTTCATTTCTAATATAAAAGATACGCTAATAAGATAAAAGTTTTAATCATTACTCATAATTTTCATGCGTGACGATATTCTTACAAACTTAAACAATCATATATTAAACATCAATATCTCTTAATTTTGTACTTCTAGCAAAAGAACCCGCTAATAAGATCAAAGCTTTAATCCTTGCTCATAATTTGCACGGGTGAAGATATTTTTATAGAACTTAAATAATCTTTTGTTAAACATCAATGTTCCTTATTTTTGCACTTCTGGAATATAAATACGCTAGTAAGATCAAAACTTCAATCTTTGCTCATAATTTGCACGCGTGAAGATATTTTATAAAACTTAATACATCGTCTATTAAACATCAATATCCCCGATTTCTGAACTTCTAGTATATAAATACATTGTTAAGATCAAAACTTCAATCTTTGCTCATAATTTGCACGCGTAAAGATATTCTTACGGAACTTAAATAATCCTCTATTAAACATGAATATCTCATATTTGTGCACTTCTAATATTTAAAATATGATACTAAGATCAAAAGTTCAATCTTTGCTCATAATTTGCATGTGTGAAGATATACTTACGAAACTTTAAAAATCGTATAAAAACATGAATATCTTATATTTTTCCACTTCTAATATAAAAAACATGCTATTAAGATCAAAACTTCAATATTTACTCATAATTTGCACACGTGAAGATATTTTAATGAAACTTAATTAATGATAACGCTTAAATTATACATGTTTTCGGCGGCGTTATTTGCATTTATTTGATCATTTCTCATGAACTTTTGGTACCTAATCAAGTATATTTGCTATTATATGTTCTATGTACGTGTCGTCGAAGAAAATGAAAGATTACACGAAGAATTGAAGCTTAAACGAAGAAATAACTAAAGCTGAAAGATCTCCCGACACATGTCTACTATTTTGGCCATAACTTGAGCATACGAACTCCGTTTGACGTGATTCTAGCGGCCACGCGTCCGGGAAAGAATTTTCTACAACTTTGGTTTTTGGTCCAAGAACTGAAAAGACATCAAAACCACCACACTTCTAAATAAGTGCGGCGCACTTTTCACAAAATCCCAAGTTCGGCGCACAAATAAAAATGTGCGCCACACTTTCAGTCTGATGCAATAAATTCGTGAATTTATCCTCAAAAACGTCCACATACAACCTTTGCTTAGTCCCCAAGTAAATTTTACCCTATAAATACCCCTCAAATTCGTCAATTCTATTACACCAATCCATATCTAACACACACAATCTCTAAATCAAGTGGGAGAGGAGGAAAGAGTGGTGAGGATCTTAGGATCCAATGATCCAAACACCCCTTCTCACCACCATGTCACCACCATGCTACCATTACTCTCCACCACGAAATACCACTGATCTACCACCATATCTAGACCACATTCTATCCATTTCCAAAACCTTAACACTTATCACTTTGATTCTTGGAGGATTCACACCAAATTCTCCAAAGTGCACCACCATAAACCTTGTTACCAAACACTCCAATTGGTGATATGTTGCGGATTTCCAGAAGTTACTTGGTATTTTCTGGTTATCTTAGTAGCATTTGGTTGTTGGTTGATCATGGAATTGTTAGTTTTGGGTTGATGGTTGTTGTAGTCAAAATATTGGTATTGTTACTTTGCTTCTTATATGTGAAACATGAATAATATTTAGATGATTTTGCTATGACTTATGAATATACATGTTTATGAATTTGATGTTATCTTACTTAGATCATTGTTTATCTCTTGATATATCTTGCAATTAAAATAGGCAGAAAGGATTAATTGTCTTAATGTATTTTGAATCATGTTGGCCATATGAATCAATATCATGCTTTTGAGAATGGTGTGGTAAATTGATAAACAACCTAAGTAGAATGATGTTTAAGACCATTCCTTATGTTGACCGACCGGGTTAGGAGGAATTCGTATTTATGCATATTTGATATAAACCATTCTTAATGCGCTCGTAATGATGTAGTATATAGGCCGAAAGGATTCTATGCTATCATTGGTAGATATGCTTGTTATTATGATTACCCATCATATATGACTTGTATGCTTTGTTTATATAAAGTCTTGCTCTATCTCTATCTATTATGTTATGTGAATCATGCCTTGTTCCTTGCTTGCTTTATACACACGTTTTGGCTATTTGATCCGTGACAATCATTTAGCTTTGTTACTTGATAAACAATCTGTGAATTGCTACAAATCCCGTGGAACGACTTGGACTTACCTAAAAGCTATACTATACACGAACGGGTATACTTCAAGAGTGTTGTGTTTTTAGTAAAAATCGGTATTTCTAGTTATTATAAATTTAAAGCTTGTAAAAAAACACATCAAGTTTCTGGCGCCGTTGCCAGGGATTTGTTTAGTTGTTTGCAGATTGTTTGCTAGTCTTGTGCATCTTACGTGTGTTTAAATATCTTTAAATCTTCAAGATATGTCTACTGTTGCAGAAAGTACAACGCACAATTAACCTTGTGCGCCGCACTTCCCTTGTTCCCGTTTCTGATTTTGCAGGTTTATGCCCAAAGTGCTCCGGTTTCACACCAAAATCGTCGTATTGTTTTACAAATCAAAATTTATAAACTCGCCGTACAGTTTTCTGGCAAACTGAAATAAAAAAATCAAAATTCTTCAGAAAGTACGCCGCACATCCAATTTGTGCGCTGGTTTTCCTGATAACCCAGAAAGTACGCTGCACTTACACCAAGTACGCCGCACTTTCTGCAAATTTTGAAAAACAGAATCTGATTTCAAAACCAAAACTCAAACAAACCCCCAAATTTCTAGTCTCAGGTATGTGATCATTGAAAATCCCATTTTATCTGATTATACGCCTTGTAATTTTGTGAATATTTAGATTGTCATTAATAGAATAATAAAATTAAAAAACCAAAAAGATTTTATTTCTAAATTGATTTTGCTTATTTTGTTTTATGATATATCTTTGTTAATATAATAAGTCATGTGTTTAATTTATATTGTATCTGTGAAAAGTTAAAAAAATTAAAAAAAATAATAATTTGAAAATTTGCAGAAAGTACGCCGCGCAATTAAGTTTGTGCGCCGCACTTTGCGCCTGCATACAAAAAGTTCTATTTTGTATAAAAATAAATCAGATACATTTTCTTTTGTGTTTTGTGAATATTCGTAATGTGTTTATATTTGTTTTTAGAATCTTAGCTTGTATGTATACTCCTTTGTATCTTTATGAAAATCATGATAATAATAATATAAATTTATAAAAATATTTTAAGTTTGTTTGTATTTGCATATACATCAATTTACTTACGTTTGTTAAGTAATTTGTGTTTGCATTTGTGGGAATGCTTGTTTATGTGTGTGTGTTTGCTTGCGTGCTTTAAATAAAAGAAAAATATAAAAAAAATGTTAAAACCATAAAATCAAAAAAATAGTTTTCTTATCTATCTTTTTAATATGTGTGGTTGTGTGTTTATCGTGATTGTTTGTGTCTGTTATGTGTTAATATATATATTTTTAACTAATAAAGTGTGAGAAATAAAAAAAATAAAAACATGTGTTTTCTGTCATAGTAAAACCGTCGCACATTCATTTGTGTGCAGCGCACTTTTTAAATTTTTGCCGCGCTCGTATTTTTGAATATTTGAGAAAAATTATAAAAAAATTAGGTTAAAAGTACGTCGCACTTTCTTTCTAGTGCGACACACTTTTGTTCTGAAAAAAAAAATTAATTATAAATAAAAATTAAAAAAAAATAATAATAGTAATTTCGTAAATTATTGTTTTAAACCTTAAATAATAATTATTTGTTTGATATATGTATTTGTCTTTAAACCAAGACTCATAATAAAAACTAAAAAAAATTCAAAAAATAAAAATAAAAATATAATTTATATGTAAAGTAAAATGAATATCTAAAAAAGTAATAAAAATAAAATAAATATATATATATATATAATTTTTTTTATTTAACTTATATAATTATTGTGTGCTAAAAAAAATTAAAAATATATATAAACCTAAAAATATTTGTTTTTCTTTATATACTTGTTAAAGGTTTTCGAACCTTGTGCGTGTTTGTCTATAAACTAAAAATCCAAAACGATTTTATGTGTGCTTGTAAATTGTCTATAAATAAAAAATTTAAAAGACGAAAATTAAAAATATAAAAAGAAATATATCGAACTTTGTGGGTGTGTTCGCTGGAAACCCTCATGAGACTATAACTCGTCCACTCGGGCCACCGAGGGGTTTAAAGGCTTGTTGCATGCGCTAAATGCAACCGTGGTGCCTACGAAAGTGCGCTTTTGTATTTAATGTTTTTCTTGTAGTTGTGTTTATTATGCAGATTAAATAAAACAAGTGGAGCTTGGATTGGTGGTTGGCATTTTACACTTAGAGACTTATATAATTCGAGTATCATATTACATGTGGTAGAATACACATGCTTGGCGTTCTGTTTCGCGCCATATCTTTCATAATTCAACCAAGAACTTAAGAAACCCATGAAGTTTCAATTTTACGCATAATGCTCAACTTAAGTGTGGAGGAGCTCTCGCTCCTGACTAAAAAAAGAAAAAAGAAAAAGAAGAACATATTGGAATCACTCAAAGATAGCTCCCTCGCAGCTATATCTATCTATGCCCCGGGAAGTACCGTTTTCTCTTAATTTTCCCAATTTTCTATATTTATCAGTTCTCACATTGAGGGCAATGTTCAACTTAAGTGTGGAAGGGTAGCAAATAGGAAAAATTAATCATGTCCCTCCATGTTTGCCCTGCAGAAACTTTCAAACTTTCAACTGATATTTTCTAGAAAATTTAAAAAATTTATATATTGCTTTTCCAAAAACTTAAAAAAATGCATACGCTTAGTAAGGCAAATCCAACCGGATTGACATTTTAACTAGCACAAAAATCTACCTACTTAAAATTGTGAGAAATTTAGCCTTAAAGAATTCGGGTACCCACCTTTGATACCCAAGATAATTTTTGGCTTTAGCTTGTTCGAGTTAGGGTTGAATGCAGTCATATGTGTCTATTCCGTCGTTACGGATGTGTACGTATGGTCTTTGTCGCATTTTCTGGAACATTGGTATTGGTATAAAGTTATATGAGTGGGCCGGTAATTTAGTAGCTCCAGAACTTGTCCTTGATCATCATTTACTAGACCACAGTGAGGTTAATTTATAGACAAAGTCGTATGATAAGAGGTGAAATAAATCCCTATGTAATCACGTATCTGCAGCACTCGCTTTTAGTGTTGAGATCCTTAAAGTATCCCAGGAGCAAGAAAAATGTGCTCGTTGAAGAAGAAGTTTTGTGCCAGCCTTAGTAATCGCAGTATCAAAAAAAAGGAAAAGAAAAATAAAGAAATAAAGTTCAAAGTATAAGGCAAAGTTCTGGCACATGGAATCAAGTATCTGCTATTCACCCTCATCATTATCACGTTTTACCTCTTTGAGATTTCTGTCTAGGTGCTCACGTCGCAACGGGCATGTTTATGTGTCTTGTACAAGCATATGGTAGTGACCTAGATTATGTTTGTGCAATTGAGTGACTTCACAAATATAAAACCCTATCTGAGTGACTCGTGTGAATTCAAAAACAAATATTTTCCCTATGTGAGGTGCTCTGTTATATGTCTATGCCTGAAAAGTTATAAAACTGGTAAACAATTGTTAATGCTAAAATGATTTTTTCTCCACGTCACGATAAATGATCTTGTTTTATCGCTTTAACTGCTTGAGGGCAAGCAATAAGCTAAGTGTGGAGGGATTTGATAACGCCTAAATTATACATGTTTTCGATGGCGTTATTTGCATTTATTTGATCATTTCTCGTGAACTTTTAGTACTTAATCAAGTATATTTGCTATTATATGTTCTAGGTACGTGTCGTGGAAGAAAACGGAAGATTACACGAAGAATTGAAGCTTAAATGAAGAAATAACTAAAGCTAAAAGATCTCCCGACACCTGTCCACTATTTTGTCCATAACTTGAGCATACGAACTCCGTTTGACGTGATTCTGGCGGCCACGCGTCCGGGAAAGAATTATCTACAACTTTGGTTTTTGGTCCAAGAATTGAAAAGCCATCAAAACCGTCGCACTTCTAAATAAGTGTGGCGCACTTTTCACAAAATCACAAGTTTGGCGCACAAATAAAAATGTGCGCCGCACTTTTAGTCTGATGCAATAAATTCGTGAATTTAGCCTCAAAAACGTCCACATAAAACCTTTGCTTGGTCCCTAAGTAAATTTTACCCTATAAATACCCCCACCCCCCGCCCACCTTATCCACCGCTTCTCCCCGCGCCACTCCCCCCCCCCCCCCTCCCCCACGCCCGCCACTCCCCCTCCCCCCACCCCGCCCCCCTCCCCATACACCGGCCTCCGGGCATTCCACGACCCCCCCCGTCGATCCCCCCACTCCACCCGCCCCCCCCCCCCCCCCCCCCCCACCACACCGCCCCCCAGCCCGCTAACCCGATCCCCACCCCTCCCCCCCCCACCCCCCCCCTCGCGCCACCACCACGCACCCACCCCCACCCCCCCCACAAACCTCGCCCCCCCCACGGCCCCACCCCCCCACCCTTCCCCGACCCCCCCCCCCCCCCGCCCCCGCGCATCCCACCCCCCGCCCCCCACACCCCCATAACCCCTCCAACAGCCCAGCCCTACCCCCAGCCCCACGCCCCCCCACACCCCCACACTCCCCCCCCCTCACTCACTGATGTCCACCCCCCCCCCCCCTCCCACACCCCCCTCAACGCCCCCCCAACACACCACACCCCCCCAACCCCCTCCCCCACCCGCCTCTACCCCCCCACCTCCGATCCCCCCCCCCTACGTACCCCCCACCATAGAGTACCCCCCCCTCCCCCCTTCCGTCGCCCGCCCCCAACCCCCCCCCTACTCCACACCCCCCCCACCTCCCCGCTACCACCGATCCAGCTCCTGCACCCCCCGCCACCCGCCCGAGGCACGCATTTTACCCTATAAATACCCCCCCCCCCCCAAATTCGTCCATTCTATCACACCAATCCATATCTAACACATACAATCTCTAAATCAAGTGAGAGAGGAGGAAAGAGTGGTGAGAATCTTAAGATCCAATGATCCAAACACCCCTTCTCACCACCATGTCACCACCATGCAACCATCACTCTCCACCACGAAATAGCACTGATCCACCACCATATCTAGACCACATTCTATCCATTTCCAGAACCTTAACACTTATCACTTTGATTCTTGGAGGATTCACACCAAATTCTCCAAAGTTCACCACCATAAACCTTGTTACCAAACACTCTAATTGGTGATATGTTGCGGATTTCCAGAAGTTACTTGGTATTTTCTGGGTTATCTTAGTAGAATTTGATTGTTGGTTGATCATGGAATTGTTAGTTTTGGGTTGATGGTTGTTATAGTCAAAATATTGGTATTGTTACTTTGCTTCTTATATGTGAATCATGAATAATATTTGGATGATTTTGCTATGACTTATGAATATACATGTTTATGAATTTGATGTTATCTTACTTGGATCATTGTTTATCTGTTGATATATCATGCAATTAAAATAGGCCGAAAGGATTAATTGTCTTGATGTATTTTGAATCATGTTGGCCATATGAATCAATATAATGCTTGTGAGAATGGTGTGATAAATTGATAAACAACCTAAGTAGAATGATGTTTAAGACCCTTCCTTATGTTGACCGACCGGGATGGGAGGAATTCATATGTATGCATATTTGATATAAACCATTCTTAATGCGCTCGTGATGATGTAGTATATAGGCCGAAAGGATTCTATGTTATCATTGGTAGATATGCTTTTTATTATGATTACCCGATCATATATGACTTGTATGCTTTGTTTATATAAAGTCTTGCTCTATCTCTATCTATTATGTTATGTGAATCATGCCTTGTCCCTTGCTTGCTTTATACACACGTTTAGGCTATTTGATCCGTGACAATCAATTGGCTTTGTTACTTGATAAACAATCTGTGAATTGCTATAAATCCTGTGGAACGCCCTGGACTTACCTAAAAGCTATACTATACATGAACAGGTATACTTCCCGAGTGTTGGGTTGTTAGTAAAAATCAATATTTCTAGTTATTATAAATTTAAAGCTTGTAAAAACACACATCAAATAATCGTCTATTAAACATCAATATCCCTTATTTTGTTAGAAACTGGGTTAGGGTGTATGATGATAATCTTTGATATGTCCCTTAAATCGTGTTAATTCACTTCTCATATAAAGTATTGCGACCCTATTGATTCTTGGGTAACACGAAATCCTTATCGAGATAATTAAAAAAGAAACACTTTGTTTCTAGGCAACAAGAGAACAAAGCAAGAAAAAAGAGGAATTGTATGAAATTTTCGTATGTATGAATGAGATAATGAATCTGTTAATAAATAGATTCTAAAAGACAGTTACACATGTAGTTAATGTCGGTTAGAAAAAGTTGAAATCCCAACAATCATGAATGTTGGCCAAATGTTGTTTATGTTGGGTTTTGGTGGGAAAAACGGGTATTTGGACAACAAATCAACCGTTCGGGCCGGAGGGGGGGGGGAGCTACCCCGAATCCCGCTAGAAATGCTTCCCCATACCATAATTTGCATGCTGAAGATATTCTTACAAAACTTAAATAATCATATATTAAACATCAATATCTCCTATTTTGTACTTCTAGTAAAAAAATCCGCTAGTAAGATGAAAACTGTAATCCTTGCCCATAATTTGCACGTGTAAAGATATTTTTATAAAACTTAAATAATGGTCTATTAAACATGAATATCTTATATTTTTGCACTTATAGTATAAAAAAATTGTTATTAAGATCAAAGCTTCAATATTTTGCTCATAATTTGCGCGAGTAAAGATATTCTTACAAAACTTAGATATTTGTCTATAAACCATCAATATCTCCTAATTTCGTACTTCTAGTAAAAAATCCCGCTAGTAAGATCAAAGCTTTAATCTTTACTCATAATTTGCACGTGTGAAAATATTTTTATAAAACTTGAATAATTGTCTATTAAACATCAATATCCCCTATTTTTGCACTTTTAGGATATAAATCCGCTATTATGATCAAAACTTCAATCTATTCTCATAATTAGCACGCGTGAAGATATTCTTACAAAACTTAAATAATCGTCAATTAAACATGAATATCTCATATTTTTTTGCAATTCTAATATAAAAATACGCTAGTAAGATGAAAGTTATAATCATTACTCATAATTTGCATACATGAAGAAATTCTTACAAACTTAAATAGTAGTATATCAAACATCAATATCTCCTAATTTTGTACTTCTAGTAAAAAAAACCGCTAGTAAGATCAAAGCTTTAATCCTAGCTCATAAATTGCATGCGTGAAGAAATTTTTATAAAACTCAAATAATCGTATACTAAACAACAATATCTCCTATTTTTGCACTTCTAGTATATAAATACCCTAGTAAGATCAAAACTTCAATCTTTCCTCATAGTTTGCACGCCTGATGATATTTTTATAGAATTTAAACAATCGTATATTAAACATCAATATCCCCTCTTTTAGCACTTCTAGTATATAAATACGCTAGTAAGATCAAAACTATAATTTTTGCTCATAATTTGCACGCGTAAAGATATTCTTACGAAACTTAAATAATCGTCTATTAAACATAAATATCTTATATTTTTAAAATTCTAGTATAAGAAATAAGCTATTAAGATCAAAACTCCAATCTTCGCTCATAATTTACACGCGTGAAGATATTTTATAATACTTAAATATTCGTCTATGAAACACCAATATCTTCTATTTTTGCACTTCTAGTATATAAATACGCTAGTAAGATCAAAACTTCAATTTTTGCTCAAAATTTGCACGCGTGAAGATATTCTTACGAAACTTAAATAATCGTTTACTAAACATGAATATCTCATATTGTGAACTTCTAATATTAAAAATACGCTAGTAAAATCAAAAGTTCAGTCTTTACTCATAATTTGCATGCGTGAATATATTCTTACGAAATTTAAATAATCCTATAGAAAACATGATTATCTCATATTTTTGCACTTCTAGTATAAAAAACACGCTATTAAGATCTAAACTTCAATTTTTGCTCATAATTTGCACGCGTAAAAATATTTGTTAGAAATTGGGTTAAGGGTGTGTGATGATAATCTTGGATATTTTGCTTGAATTGGGTTAATTCGCTTTCCGTATAAAGTATTTTGACCCTATTGATGCATGAGTATCACGAAATCCTTATCGGGATAATTCAAGAAGATACATTTTGTTTATAGGCAACAAGAGATCAAGCAAGAACAAAGAGGAATTGTATTAATTTTTCGTATGTATAAATGAGACAATGAATCTGTTAATAAATAAAATTTAAAAGACAGTTACACATATAATTAATGTCGGTTAGAAATAGTTAAAATCCCAACACTCATGATTGTTGTCCAAATGTTGTGTTTGTTGGGTTTTTGTGGCAAAACGGGTATGTGGAGTACAAATAAATTGTTTGGGCCGGGGCGTTGCCCCGAAACCCGCAGGAGGGTTGCTGCCTTAGACCATAATTTGCACGCGCGATGATATTTCTTAAGAAACTTAAATAATTGTCTACTAAACATCAATATCTCCTATTCTGCACTTTTAATACAAAAAATACGCTAGTCTTTTCTTATAATTTTCACGTGTGAAGATATTCTTACAAAACTTAAATAATCGTTTATTGAACATCAAAGCTTCTTCCTTCCTCTTAATTTTCACACGTGAATATGTTGTTACAAAACATATCTCATATTTTTGTACTTATAGTAAAAATAAGCGCTAGCAAGATCAAAGCTTTAATCTTTGCTCATAATTTGCACGTGTGATGATATTTTTACAAAACTTAAATAATCGTCTATTAAACATCAATATCTCATATTATTGCACTTCTAGTATATACATACGCTAGTAAGATCAAAACTTTAAACTTTGCTCATAATTTGCACACGTGAAGATATTCTTACAAAACTTAAATAATCGTTTATTAGACATCAAAATCTCTTAATTTTATATGGTCTCACACTACCACACTAGTCACACATTACCACACTGACTCGATTGCTGACTGGTTGTTCAAAAATACCTTGCTTTACGAAAACAAAGCCCAGTCCAACCCATAGAACTTCCATATGATGTAGCATAAACGAAACTATAACCATGTGAAAGAAATCCAAAAGAGCATCAATCCTGAAGAGTAGCAACAACCTGAACAACAAGTACCCACATATGAGCAACACAACTATAAGTAATGCAATTAAAAAAATATTTTTTCATTCACATGTGAACAAAAAAACATTAAAGTTGGGAAAGTTATAAAAGGAGCTGAAATATTAAAGCAACTATTTAAGCTCCAATATTCAATTTGGAAAAGTCATAAAGATTTGAGAGCACTAAAGAGCTCCAATATTAAAGCAACTATTTTTTTTCCAACTTTCTTGTTTATTGATGCAAACTATAAACTTAGACACCACCATGAGACTCATAGCTACAACAAACAAATCATAGAAAAATAAATGGCTAGTACAATATAAAACTATATATTATAATGTAAATTGTAATATATCATTAAGTCCCTAAAAGCTCAACACTAGGAAAACAAATGTAGATTCTTTATAAATGACAAAGGTAGTATTTCTCTCTCCTCCCCTCAGCCATAGAGTCATCTTCCCCCCTAGAAGTTACAATTTCAACCTAATTACTTATATATGGGTCGATTTGCTTTATGTTTTATCTTAAAAAAACTTATTAGCTAAATAGGGAACTTGTCAAATGGGTCACACAAGTTGAAATCGCTCAAAGTGTAATCATATCTTAATAAACTAACGGCATAGATTTTGTATTTATATTTAACGTATTAACTATTCTTACAATAAATCAAGTAGACAACTGCTTTTTAAGTCAACCTAGCCTGCATTTCACCCCTGCAAACTACAATTGCCAATTTGCCTTATAAACTATAACTTATTAGTTTGACCATAAACATTTCCTTTTTACTCAAACAGGCCCCTTACAGTGATTCACAAGTTTAAAGCTATAACAAGAACTAACAAAGTGGGACGAATTACCAGCTTAAACAGAGAAGTATAATACCCGTATGAGACCCATCTCCATCAAGGGACTGGCAACTTGATGTATGAGAGAAGTAGCTTACATACTCATCTGAGAAACCATTCCAATATTTTTACAAGTATCTGCGGTTCAAAGTAGACAATGTATAGAATATTACATATAAAAGTGTGCCAAAGATGCATATATGATGATTTACCTGTATTTTTAGCTTTAATGATATTGCTTGCTAATGTACATCTCAAACTTTACCACTGAGTTCACCTTACTGTTATCATCCGCACTACAAGATCTTGTATTAGGTTTTTTGCTTAACATACATCTATCACCCTCTATCTCTTCTATTCGCAATATGCGGTAAGATAAGATGATAATTCCAACTAAAAAAAATTCTTAAGCCCTTTCGATATAGTTATGAAATTAACAGCAGATGCAATGTTTGGTTCGGCTAATGTGAATTTTATCATTTATTTAGGGACACATTTTAAGGAACTTTTAGCTGCCCACGAGTCATTGCTAGCGTCATCTGTTGAGTTGAACACAGGTCGATCACCCTAATGGTTGTAAAACCCGCATGAAAAATACCAGGAAATTTAAAAATTTAAATAAATAATAAAATCTTACAAGTAAACGCAAGAAATTAATATATATCACGACAAGTTATTTCAAGAAATTAAAAATTACGAAAAACACGAATACGCGAGAATACGAAAATTTTTCACGAAAAATAAAAGTTATTCTTTCTTTTTGGGCCTCCTAGCCGGCGCCCATCTCACAAGAAAAGGCCCATTTCATTTAATAATAAGCCCAAGCCCAAGATCTATAAATATATATCTAAGTATCATGTCATTTAATTTTTTTTTTTTAAAGAAACCCTAATCCTCCTATATTCGGCCGACGCCACAAGGGAGAAAACAAGAAGAGATTTTGATCTTTTGGTTCGTGATCCATTGGTGTTTACGTGTTCTTATCATTCCTAGATCGATCCCCGTAATCGGTATATTATTAACTCTTTCCTTTCCTTCTTAATTTTTAAGGCATGCATGCATGAAACATGAAATAACATGAAATCATAGATCCATACATGAAATTATACAAGTAAAGTGTGTTAACCATGATGTAAAATAAATATTGCATGTTGCTAAATCATTACACTTGCTTGGAATTTAAAATAAAGGGTGTTCGATAGCCTTTTGTTGCTCGACAGAAAGAGTAGACGAGCCCTTGTGGCTCGACTCATGATTGTTGTAGCCTTGGGGTGTTGTCGTGTGGAGTGGGGCTCGAACAAAGACCAAGCCGAGACCCTAATGGTCTCGGCACATGGTGGTTATTGGCCGTGGCTGCTGCCGAGTGACCCTTGGCCGAAACCCAGCCAAGCCGAGACCCCTTTGGGGCTCGGCATATTTACTTTGTGGCCTCATGTTGAGTCGTGTGTGGTTTGGCCAAAAAGGGAAGCAAGCCAAGAGCCTTAAGGTTCTCGGCAAAATCATGTTGGCCGAGTGGGTAAACAAGCCGAGACCCACAAGGGTGCTCGACATTATAAGTTTTGGTCCGTTTGGGTATTTGTTGAGCTTATTCCCGGAGCTGAGCCTATCTCAAAAGCTCCTTATCGCATGGCACCGATTGAGTTAAAAGAATTGAAGGATCAGTTACAAGAATT
>BQNB010095423.1:8088-22978 GCA_026074375.1 Tanacetum coccineum
AAAACGCACAAAGAAGCGGAGGAGCGGGTAAGCGCGAAGCGTTTTAAAAACCTTCTCCTTTCGGGTCGAAGTTCGTAGGATCGACCCTCCTTATACCTCTCTTATAGTTTGTTAACTAAAGAAGAGCCGTAACGACAATTAACAAACGGTTAATTTTAATATTAAAATAAAAGAAAATAAGAATAAAAGTGTAAAATATTTTTATATTTTTATATAAAATAAAACAAAAACTTTCACGGGGAAAGGATCTTCAAGGCACTAACTTCAAATACTTCGCGAGAATCGTACACCTCTCCCCGGTAGCGGCGCCAAAAATTGATTTGATGATAATAGGATATATAACATATACCTAAAACACCAAATTAATTATAGTATAGAGAGTATCCCGTTTGATAAGAAAATTGCTAGAGGACAAACAATATTTTATCTCCCGGATGTCGTATCCCGACAAGAGGTAAATTTGAAATTCACAAAAGTGTTTTGTTTGATGCTTGAATATCAAATATTTTGAATTTTGATTCTATTTCTAATAATGAAATGCAAAAACAAATAAAGGAAAGCAAACAAATAAGGTAATTAAGGATTTAAACTAAAAACGTTAACGAGAATCTAAAAACGCGACTAATATACCTAAATTATTAAAATTTAACTCTAAAATTATTTTTTTTACTTTTTTATAAATCTTAAATGACTAAAAATAATTTTAGAAAAAAGAATTATATTTTTTTGATTTTTATTTTATTCATTATGAAATAAAAACAGTTTTAATCTAAAAATAATACTAAAAATACTAAACTATTTTATAAAATTTCCAAAAAAATTACTAAAAGTACTTAACACTACTACTAAAGTTTAAAAATTAAAAATGCTAAAAACGGACTTATAAATAAGCCAGGAAAAATCAAATAAGCTTAATAAGGCTAAAACTAAGATTATTATAACAAATAAATGTTGAACGGTTAAACTTGAAAAAGTCCCAAGGGCAGATGGTAATGAGTGTGTGTGTCAAAATGTTGGTGTTATGAAGGAGAGTTCACAGGTTCGAAACCCGTGGCCTTTCATTTTGAAAAAACATTTTTTTTATTTTTTTATTTGAAAAAGCTAAAGTATAAGCTAAAATACTAAACTTTTGTAAAGGACTTTTTGAAAAAACTAAAAAAATAATCTAGAATTAAGCAGATTAAAAGTGACAGTTTAAAAGAAGTATAACTTATGAATTATGAGCAAAACTGTTTTGGCCTTTTGGATTTAATAAGCTAAAGGAAATGCAAATAAGCTAAAACAGCCTTGAGGCTAAACCTAATAAGCACACAAGAAAGGAATTAAGAAAAGATAATAAGCTGGAAAGCACTTAAAGGCAATAAGATAAATAGACACTAAAACAGGCTAATAAGGCTTTTTCACTACTTTTTTAAGCTACCCTAGGAACAAATTAGCATTTAGAAAAAGCTAAAAAGCAAAACAAGCTTATGACAGCTTAATCCCTAGACCTAAAAAGCAATAGGGACTAGAAATTAGCAAACACATTAAGCTAAAAGGCAGTTAAGACAGCAGACTTAAAAATACTATTAAAGGACTTTATACTAACTTTAAGCTAAAATATTAGGACTAATAAGCACTTAACATAAGCTATAAACCAAAAACAGATTAAGACCTAAACTAGAAGAACATAGATAAGCTAATACTCTGGTGGTTATGACTAACAATAAGCTAGAAAAGAAGGCTTAAAAGTGACAGACTTAAACTAATGTTTTTGGCTTTTATAAGGTTTACAAAAAAACTTAAAAGGCTAAATGCAAACCTAAAAATTAGCTAGAAGAAGCAAATCAAAAAACTCAAAAAGTGAAAACAGATCAAAATTGATGTTTAAAGAGCTTATATTACCAATAACAGACCTTAAAACAAAATTTATCTTATCTAAATTGGCTAATAAAAACTGGCTTTTTTAAACTTTTGAAAATGAAACTTATGACAGTTTTTGACTCAATCACACAAAACAATTGCACACTTAATCTAGATCATTTTACTGCATTAAAGACTCATAAACTAGCATGAAAGTAACACCAAATACCCATAAATCAAAATCTAATCAAATGAGCTGAAATATACAACTAGAATTCTACAGATTCAAATCATGTTATATAATACCTAAAACTTTAAAAACTTATGGTAACTGACTTTTAGAACAGGTTTTAGCTGGTTAAAGTTGACTCAAAAGCAAAAATGACTTAGGCAACACTAACAAGTGTTAGTGCTGCTTGTACCAAACACCCTCTTAAATCCTGTTTTTGCATTTTTAGATTACAAAAGTTTGAAATAAGCTAAAACAGATAGAGAACTAAGCAAATAAAGGATAAATAAGCACAATCCAACAGATAATACGCAATAATAAGCAGATCTATAAGCTAAACATTAATAAGCTAATATTTGAGTGAAAATAAGAAATTAAACTAGTACCTAGATCCCAGCTAAACAGGGATCTGTTTATGCTCTTAAGAGCTTAGATCTACAATCTTTAGCTTGTTAGAAACAAGTTGGTGAGGACTATAAGCCCTTCTATAATTGGCTTATCATCCAAATCAAAAGCTGAGGTAATTTTAGGGGAGAATTTAAGTGAAAATCTAAACTCAGTTAAGCTTTTGAAGGCTTAACTGAGTGATAGCAAGCTTATGCAGTAATTCAGAGCTTATAAGAGCTTATTAGGAGATTATGATCAAATTAAACAAAATTGCATTAAGGAAAAACTAGAATTGAACACGAAATTAAATGAAAACTGACTTTTATTGAAAATTGAAGTGATTACAATGCTTGAAAAGAAATTACATGAAATTAAACTTATAAGCTATTAAAACGTTATTAACTACTAAAAGCTTAAGCTAAAATCTACATGTCTTCTCTGTGTGATTTGCTCTGCTATTTATAGTGATGTGAGGAAGATTCTAGCCCTTTGAGACGCTCCCCTATCATTAATCCTGGCCCTTGATTCTTGATTAATTCCCACGCAATCATTGGAGCCCTTTGATCTAGTGCCAGCTAACATCAACCAATCATGGCCTTGGGGATTGCCAGCTGTGTCCAATGATTGGTGGTCATACGCGTTTGGAGAGATCTTTCTAGACAGTACATTGAGGCATAGTATTTGGAGTGGATTTTCCCCGTACTCTGGTGGGTTGAAAAAAAAGAGAAGGTGAAGATGGTGTATAGTAACTTTGACCCATTTTTGACTTAGGGGTTTTATAAATGGGTGTTGACATGGGTTGAGGGTTTGGTTTGGGCTTGACTTAGGCTAGGGGTTAAACTAGTGAATTTGGACATGGACTTTTGTTTTTGTAAATGGATTTAGACTATTTTGTTATATAAGGGCTTTTTAGGTTTAGGTTTATAAACTAATGGGCTGACCCGGCCCATTAAAATGGGTACGGGTTGGCCCATTAAATATAAATATGCCTTCGGCTTCAATTTCTTGCACTCTTTCCATTCCCGTGCTTGGTTTTGTCCGTTTTGCTTTGTTTTTGTCTTTTTATTAAATTTCCGTTACCTGCAAGACATAATTGACAAAACACATATATACACTGCATTTTTCATGTATTTTTGGTCTATTAAGCTTATTTTAGTAAGGTAAAATGATATGTGATTAGACACACATATCAAGGGGTGAGTTAATTATTTATAAGAATACACGTTGATTGGGTTGCTAAGCCAAAGACTTCGACCACTCAGACACAGATATACAATACTCTACAAAACTCTACATCAAACTCTTTTCTTTTTCTTTTCTATTTTCTCTTTTTTTTTGAATGATAAAAGATAGTACATAACCCGGGGTTTATAAACACACCCATACACTTGAGTTTTAGAACTCATAATTATAAACTGACTAATGACTCGAATTGAGGTGGATCATCATAACATGGAGATTATCGAAAAAATATAGGGGTAATGATTTAACTTTTCTACCTCATTCTTCCACAAAATAAATATTACCATGAATCCTAATCGTCCTGGTACGGGTTTTGCAACTCGCAAGGAGTTTTACAATCCCCTAGGCAGAGTACCTAACTGTTGTAGTGTAGTAAAGCAAGACTCAGGGGTTGTTATCGTTCTCTAAGGGAATAGGTTGGGAAGGCTAAAAAAAAACGGGAAGAGGTTGGGAAGATCCTAACACATACATCTAACAAAGGAATAAGGCGAGTTGAGTGAGATTCTTTTTTGTTATTTTTATACTTTGTTGATAAACAGGTTATAAATCATTGGTGAGTAGGTTGGTTGGTTTTGCTAGTTTAAGACTAGTATATAATTCATTAACTTACATTGGTGATAACTATATGTAATCCGAACGTTTTTACTTAATATTGCATTACTCTTTTTGATGTTGCATCCAGATTATGTTGCTTTGGTCACTCTTGTTATGATTGTGTAGGTAATTCCTAAGTCTTATGAACGAATTACACGGAACCACGCCGTATTTGCTATTTATTTTGTTTCGGTCAACGTTACGAGTAAGGTAGTATAAAGACTATTACAAGGCGAGACTCGGGGGTTATTATCGTTCTCTTGGGGAATAGGTTGGGAAGGCTCGAACAGAATCTAACAAAGGTCTAAGGGGTTGAAAGAAGATTCTTTTTGTATTTTTATAATTTTATGAAAGTAGATAAAAATCATAAGTTGAGAGGTTGGTTGGTTTTAGCTAATTAAACTAATTATAAACTCTATAACTACTTTTGGGTGTCTTCGATATACTATATTGGTAAACGAAAGTACTTTACTTAAGCATGTTATTTACTACTTATTATGTTTCTCCATTTTTATGGTTTGCTTTGTACGCTCTTGTAATGATTTGGAAGTATTTCCTAAGTCATGAACGAATTACACAAACAAGACCGTTATCTGGCATACACATATGTAAGGTAGTATGTAGACTATTACAAGGCCCCTCAGACGTACATTACATGCAATTAAAAACTCTTAAGAGGGATAAACCATATTAGGGGTAATGGTTTATAGTATAAAGACTTTACTGATGGTTATTCCTTTTTCTACATCTCGGGTTTCCCTAGGACTGTTTATGCCAATTTTATATTTTGGCTAGTTTTCTAAAGCTTAACCGCGCAAGGACACCCATCATAAGTAAGCAACTTACTAAGGAATCTGCAAATAATGTTTCATGCAATCTATAAGTAAATACTTAATGGATCTCAGACCGGACCTTTTATATGGAAAGTGAAGAACATACACATCATATAAAACAACACATAGGAACATATTGAAATGATAAATGATAAGGATTCACTTGATTAGTACATGAGTTAATGGCAGATACAAGAGGGTTTTGACACCTTAAAAACATTCATGCAGAAGTAGCAGCAAAAATTGGACTTATAGAACTAGGGCTCGGATCCTAAAAGTAAACCACTTAACAACCACTAAAAACACTTCGGGGTATATATAGAAAAAAGACAGAAGTCGCGGACGGCGTCAGCTAACAAGAGTCATTGACGCCATAGCTTATCAAATCTTTCTAGGGTTTTTATTTAGGCAGGCTAAGTTCTGACGCCGGTCATGAGGATCCTGACTCCATCGCTTGTAAGATATGACAAAGTCGCTAGGAATTGCGACGTCGTCTCCACACACCATGTGCACAATTCTTTAAGGGATTTGGTGTAGAGTCGTAGTCTTATCCGTTTATTCTCCAAATGAGCCCAAGTCACGTGTATTTCCTCCAAAAGCTATCCAAATGCTAAAAACGCAAAAGCAAATGTTGAACTATGTCATTTAGGCATAAAATCATGATTTAAGGGGTTAAATGATCCCTAAAAAGCGTATAAAATGACACCTCATCAAATACCCCTACACTTGGGATTTGCTTGTCCTCAAGCAAATGAGCTTTTTACTATCACCATAGCAATATAACTAGCGGGCATTTAACCACTCTTTAAAAAGCAGTTTACCACAAACCTTTACACCTAGTAATTAAAAGAACGTAAAATTATATACTTGCACCTCACATATGTGTTTGGTTTTTCTATTTCTCTCGGGTGTTTAATTAATGAATTATAACAATATGGGAAACTGAGGAAATTAACACTCATTAAATGTTGTAGCATATAAATTACATAGGATTGGTAAGGGATAAATCTCACTCCAGGCGCAAGTACTAGAATATACTATCAAAGTGGCTATTTAATATGGGTTGTTGGATGTTGATAGGGTTAGGTTATATCAACCCAGCACAAGCAAAGGTTGGTGGATGCAGCGGCGATGGGGTGATAAGTTTTTTATACTACAAAAGTATTACATGCTGCATGCGTTGCTTAGCCGAGACTAGACTCGATCCCCTCTACGGATAGACTTACGAACTTAAATCATTTAAATATCTACATCATTCTCTTTTTGTCTTTTATGTTCTTTGGATATAAAATAATTCTGAACTTGGGGTTTATCATCCTCCATTACACTTGAGTTTTTGGCTAATACCTCTATACCAATTGAATAATCTAATGACCGAATTGAATGGATCAAAAAACTGGAGCGTATTATTTGAGTTCTTTAGGGGGTTAACAGGTGGGACTTTCTTCCCTATTCTCTTCATAAGTTTAAAAATTACCATGATTAGCCTATCGCCCCAAAACTTGTATTTACAAGGATATATAAATTGGACTTTAGCACTACTTTGTACTCCATGCAATAATTAATGGGTTTACAAATCATTGTACTAAATAATAGCGTACATAAAGTAGGCTCAGGCGAATTTAGGTGTACATAACAATTTGGTTTCAAGGGTGACTATGACTACTTCATTTATAGTCTGGAGAATCCACTTGAAAATTACGATAACCATGATTAAAAAAAAAAAAGATAGGCTTGGGGGTTTACATTAGGGAATCCTGCACTTAAAATTGAGTGTATGGCATGGTGTTGTTTGGATAGTTTTATGATTGGGAGGTAACACCATTCTAACAATTAAGGTTTTTAAAAAGAAAAACATTGGTTAATCCTAGTGTCTCTTATCATTTAGCAAATCCTAATTCTCACTATGTGGTCTCGGGATGCATCACAAAAACAAGTTCAAGAATTTAATAAACTACCGGTACACTCATATAATTTTAAACTGATACCAATGCTCCAGAAAAGGCGACGAAACCACATATACACATCCATTATGATGAAATAGATACACATGATTCCTTACTTCTTAACTCGAGAAAGCTAAAGGTAAAATTACCTTGGGTATCAAAAATGGATACTCGAATTCCTATAGATCTAAAAGCGAGTCTCACATATTTTGGGGTGGAATTTTAAGGATTTTTGTGCTAGCCATATCAATTCCTATCCGTGAGACGCTAATAATACTCGGTTTTCGTCGGTATGTGTCATATTTTTTTAATTTTGGTTAAAATTACTGTCTATGCTATGTTTCAATATATTACTCATCATTTTAAGGACACAGAAAATGGCAATTGAAAGAATAGTTTCTAAGGCTTATTCCCCCTACACTTAAGTTGAACATTGTCTCTAATGTTCTTAAAAGTACCCGTAAAACGAATAAAGGGAAAAGAAAACAGGTAAAAGAAACTAGTACCTCCCCTGGTTTGCTCAATAATGGAGAAAACATGCGATAACTTGTTAAATCATCCTCCAAGAATCATTCTCCTGAAACTTCCTATGAACTTTCAGGTTTCTCCTCATCAGATATAACTTGGAAATCAAAGACAAAGACAACTACACATGGCGTAAAATCGACGGGATAATGATATATACAACAAAACTTTTAGGGTTGACTCTATGAAAATAGTAAAGATAGGATGAATGTGATGATATAATCAAGGTTTCTGCAGGTTTATAAGAAAATTACAAATTTTGGATATTTTACAAATCATTTTTCAAAAATAATAGAAAAAATTCAAATTTTCACAAAACTGGAGCTGCGACTCCGTTAGGAGAATTCCTGACGCCGTCTCCATCCACTGTGAAAATTTCACATTTGTTTTTTTTGAAAAATTTCCTGCACGCGATTCTATTAGTTATTCCTTGTGTAAAATACTGCATAAAACTTGAGATTAATCATTACAATCATATGACTCGAAACTGGCGCGAATTAATCTAAACAATTTATTTTATATGTTTGAAATGGTTTTTATAAACCGGATATTTTTCCCTACACTTATTTGATGCAAAATAAATTTGATTGCAATTAAGACGAAGTTAAAAACAAAGCAAAGCATGATCACAAATGATTCAAACATATAAGAATAAACAATAAAGAGTTAAAACACAAGACACTCCTAAATGCGGGTAATTAAATATATTGGGTTGCCTCCCAAAAAGCGTTCTTTTTTTATGAGTCTTGTAGCTAGACTCAGAGTCACATGTCCTTACGTGACTTCTCCTTCATCTGCAACTCCAGTCAAATATTACGGACAAGCTCTAACATTCTTTAGAAAACCATAATATTTTGCTTCATCCTTCTCCACTCCTCTTCTTCTTGTCCTCCTCGTTCCTTAAGTAGACTGATTTTGTATCTTCTTTTTCTAAGTCCATAACGAGGTATAATTGCTCTATTATATGGGGCATCTTATAGATAATCTCATGATTCGTCAATGAATTTCACACTACTAGTGATAGGTCTAGTCATATTGAATATTTCAACGAAAGGCTTCCCTAGTACTACTTGTGACAACCTAGGGTCTATGATTGAACTAATATCTTTAACAATCATAAAATCCGCAACATAAGTGAAGTTTCCTACTCTCAGATCTTGTGCTATTGACCCAATAATGTAACGCCCTCGGATATTCAAACATTCCGCTGCGTGCTCAGATTTGAGGGTGTTACAGTAATACCAAAAGAGATTTTAAAATACCGTAAAGACTCTAACACAATTTTATTGTTTGAATACGAAAGAAAATACTAGGAACCATATACTCAAAATAAAATCAAACGAACTCATACAAGAAAACTCGTGCAAGACTTTAGGTACCCAAAAGAAAACGTAAGGTCTTATCCAAAATAACGATCAACAGAGCAAACCTAAAAGCATCGATACTAACACGTCGCCAACGGGTTACGAAAACCAAGGGATATACAACCAAGGGAGTAATGATCCACACTAATATGTTAGAAACAATTAGTGCTTAAAAGAAACGTTTGATAATCATACAAGTAATCATTGCAACGAAAGAACTAACGAAACACGCCTATATCCGAAAGAGCAGGTTCCGAACAACCAATATTCATCAAGACGCCGAATAGAAAAGTTAGATCATCCATACCGTCATGGTACAAACAAGGGATGCTAAAATGAGGATTATATATCCGAGCGAATAATCGAGCAGACGAACAAACTCAATAATCGTAATAATAGCATTAACGGGTATCCGGGGTATCCGCAAGCGATAGATAGAAGGAAAACTTACTAACTTTATAACTATACATAATACAACCGCACATAATATAACATCTTACACTACCAACTAACAAGCAAACACCGATCAATGCAATCACGATCACAAGTCTACGTGTGTGATGCCTTTATAATTATGTTGGCCACCATAATTATAATTGCATCCTTTCACACGTATACTTACTTTCAAGACTACACCTCTCAATGATAACGCACATATAAGCACATATACCACATTGCACATCTTAAACCGCTCTAACTTAACACATAAAGGATGCTCCATCAATTAACTACTTACTTATATCAAAATAAAATCGAAACGACATAAAGGAACGAAAGTCTCGCAACAATTCCCAAAATACAAACTATCCGAAAGAAATAATCAATAACAACATGACGAGGTAAAGGACGGGATAAACTTATGTTGGGCCTCGCTTGGGTTTGACTTTGCCTTCGCAAGAGTCACCCGACTCCGCGGGTCCAGGCCTACTACGAGCATTCGACAAGGATCAACTACCCTATCTCCTTTAGTTCCATAAGAGGCTCCTTCTCAAATGGCTCCTCTTTTGGATCACTATAGCGCTTAAGTCTAATTGGGAAAATGGTTCCCCAACAAAACTTCTTACGGATAAGGGGAAACATAGCTATAAATAGTAAGGAAGTAATATATACCATATTAGACAATAGTAGACAAAATAGCTAAATAAAAGTTAGACAAAATAAGATAATAAAGGCTATATAATTAGGGGAAAGTATAACAGTTATAATACTAAACACTTAGGCCCTAAAATGCGTCTATATGAAGGAATCCTAGGTTATAGTCTAGGCCAAACCACCTACTTCTCTATAACCTGGCTCTGATACCAATCTGTCACACCCCGCCAAGGCGAAAACACGAGGCGTAACATCATGGATATCATCACAACACAATGGTGTCAACAATAGAGAATCACTACATGCATAACTAAATAAAAGAGACACGATGTGTCATGACAATACCGAAAACAAAAGAACGGCATCTTGTATTAATGAAAAAGGGTCTCACCAATACAAAGACATAACGTCTCACAAACCTAATAAAAATCACTCAAGAATTCATGCAAACAAAATACGAAGCGAAATCAAATGAAAACTTCCAATGCAGCCTAAGGGTCTCTCTAGCCACTTTTATTAACTTCAGTATCTTCATAACGCTCACCTGAAAATGATGCTTAAAACGTCAACACAATGGTTGGTGAGAGTCATAGGTTTTACGACACCAATACGAGTTTTAAATAAACTACTGTGATTATAAAACAAAATGAAGCAAAGCAGGACAAATAAGCTGGCTATTATACATGCTAGCATTCTTGAAACTAAGAATCACAATTGAGACGGAACGTGTCCCCCGATCCAATGCAACAACATAGTCATGGAGAGGAACGATATCCACATATTTCCAGACTCTTGGTACCGTAGCACAACACACAGGTTCACACCCACACAAAGTAGATGAAACCTCTTGCCCACAAAGTAGGCGAAGAACAATGCAACAACATACAACATGCAACACATAACATATAATAGCAACTTAAAAGTTCATGAGTAACTTGAACCACATAATCACAGCAATCAAAAAATATTTTGCATCATTTTCATCCCAAGAAAACATAGTAAAATGGGACTATGAAACTCACCTGAATGCTCAGCTACTTGTTAAGATCTTGCACACAATCTAGTTATAACAAAACACAAGTTACACTCGGTTAGGCAAATGCCCAAGCAAATGTAACAATAACATGATGGACCTCTAAACCTAACACTAAGTTTATGATCCTTCATATACATCTCCCAACTCAGTTTCATGCTCTATACACTCTCACTTCCTAACTTTCACTTTTACAGTTTCTGGCTGAATTTTGTAGTCACTTAATGACCACAAATAAAATACCAAGACACCTAATTGATGGTTCTCTTTATATTCTCTAGCTCTCCAATGAGTTGTGAGCTACTGTGATTTTAAAAAAAATAATAATAAGTGGAAAGTCTGTAAGACTATTTCAATAAAAATATCAACTTCTAAAGTACCTCAGATTCGATCTGAAACGCACACAAAACAGGTTTGACGTTCCTTGAAAAATACTTAGAAAATATTTTCGCCTTAACCCTTCTAACTGAAGTCAACAGACACCTAAAATATGACTCACGATTTTTGGCTAACCAAAATTTGAAGTTTAAGTAAGGGTTTTACTCCCCGAAATCAGACCCAAATCTGACCCGAATTCACAGTTTTGATAACTTTTCTTGCGAAAATTATTTAACCAAGTTCCCGACCTCAAAACCTTTCGGGTCGGATTTTATGGAAACTAGACTCTCTGAACTTATCAATAGACATAAGATTCATCAAAAATCTCGTTACCAATCATGAGAAAACATCCGAACAAGATGACCCAAAATTCTGCTCAATCTTAACTTCAATTTTAATCGCGTCTCTAAACTCTACAACCAAAACATCATTATGAGTTTAATTAAACCCAAACACATTCTAATTAAGTTTAACATTATAAATTTACAGATTTTTATGAACCCTAATTTATCCATCACTTTATTGTTACATTAATTAAAAAGAAAGTTAAACAATTAAAGTGTTTTAAACATACCTTGATCCTAATTCTTTAACCTTAAACCACCAACTTGATCTTGAATAAAATAAAATAAAAACTTTTTTTTCCCTGCTCTTGAGTTCGATCGGTTTAAAAAAGAAAATAGGGGATATGGGTTTGTATTTATAGTGTGGAGAAAAAGATCTAGATAATTACCAAATTAGAATCCTAATTATACTAAAATTAGTTTTTCCTTTTTTTTTCTTTCTTAACCGGCCGAACCAAACAACCTTTTATTTTATTTTTTATTTACACATAAACCCTTTTATTTTGTTATTTTTATAAAAACTTTTATTTATTTAGACATCCTTCTAAATAAATCTAATTTTAAATACCTAAAAATAAATTCATTTCATAATTTATTTTTCTAACTTAATAATACTAAAAATCTACTAACTAAATTTCTATACTCGTGAATTCCTATTATTTAATTACGTATACATATACATATAATTACGTACACACATAGAATTTTTACCTTCATTTTCATTGTCACTAAAATGTGAACATAATAAAATATTCATAGCAACCATAACTTCAATCACTATGAGACGATCACGCTCAATGAATTTGTAACCAATTCATATAAGATCACATAAACACATAATTATTGTAACACATATTGAAACTCAAGTCAATACTAAACAATTTTGACTAACCCTGAGCTCAAACAACAACATTTGTCACTATGACAGGTAATGAGTGTTGATTTTTCCGTTTCTATTATAGTTATAATTTATTATATACCACGAGTGAAAGAGAGAAATCCAAACACTTATGTGAGGTGCTAGTATATACTTTCCATGCTTTTAATTACGAAGTCTAGAAGGTTGTGCTGTAAAATACTTTTAAAGAGTAGGTTAAATAACCCTAATACTGCTATTGTCTAGGTAGAAAAGCCCATTTTCTTAAAGGACAAAGAAAAGAAACGCAAACTACCCACAAGTGTAGGGTATTTGATAGGTGTCATTTTATACATTTTTTTTTCAGCGGTCATTTAACCCTCAGAAACATGCATTTATGCCCAAAAAAAGGTACTATAATTCGTATCCTTTTCAGGTATTTAGCATTTTGGAAGGCATTTGGGAGGAAATACACTAGACATGGGCTCATTTGAAGAAAACAACAGTCATAAGATTCACGAACCAACACCAAGACTCTCAGATCTTTAAAAGTCTCACATCACAGCGGCTGAGACGCGTCCCATTTTATATACGATAACGGACCGTCACATCTTCATCCAGTGACGGCGCACAACATTTCTGACGGTGTCAGCACCGCACAACGTCTCTAACTCGGATTCAGAAGATTTCTACTTATACGGCGTCACGATTATAATGCAACGCGTCCAGCGCCGCATTTTTTTATAAATATAAAGACCCAAATTAGTTTTTATGTGTGTAACTTTAGAGTAAAAAGGGGGAACGAACCCTAGTTCTTTTGGGCAGCTTATTTAGGTACGACAATTTTAGGGGGCTTCAAAACCTTAGTTTAGGCCCTAGGGACTTCTTCCATCAACTCACTACCTTCGGACCGAATAATCCTTCAATTCTTTGTTTTAATCAAGTAAGACTAACACACAAATCATTCAATATGTCTTGTTGTTTGATTCTTTTATTGTTCTTGCTTTATCTTTAACATGCTTGGCTAAATTTTTTATTGTGTTTATTTATGATTGTATGAAACCTAGAATGTAGATCTTAGTTGTGTTGCTTCTTGTGATGAATATGCATGTTAGGCTTTAGAAAACCAGTTTTTCTCTGTATCGCTGTTGATATGTCTAGGGAAACATGATTGTATAGAAAGGATACTATCGGGTAACAGTCTTCATACTACCTTACTTTGTGTTTTGCCTCAACGGAATATTAAATAGACGGCGGGTTCGCGTAATCCGTTCATGACTTAGGAAATAATTACATAGATTATCACAAGTGTGACAAAGCAACAATACTAGGAGAAGCAATTTAGGGAGTAATACATGATTAAATGAATACAATCTTTTTATCAATGTTGCAAAAATCGACCTAGGCGGCTTTGTAATCGCCGATTAATAGCTACTCGGTCATACACCTTGAAAAATAAGGCAAATCGGGTGAAAAATCAGTCTGGTCAAAAATGGGTAAAAATCGATCAAATCGGCCTAATCGGTCAACGAAAGTCAAACATTTTTTTTACAATATGACTTTGAATTGTTAACTGTTAACTTTTATTATCTATGTCTATGTTTTGAACAATATAACTTTGAACTCATTTAATTTTAGTGTATTTAAAGTGTTGTATCCATCTCATACAAGTAACTTTTAAATTTATATATAAAATTTGCAAAACCGATTAATCACCGATTAATCGCGCCTAGACCGATTACAGGCTACATGGTGGTCGACCGCCCGGCTAGCGACTCGCGATTTTTGCAACATTGCTTTTTATTACATTGTTATCACCAGTAGCGTAGTTTATTATTTAGTTTAATAGCTAAAACCAACCAAACCTCTCAAACATATGATTTTACTGCTTTCTTATAAATATAAAAATACAAAAATAATCTTCTCTCAACCCCTAGAATTCTGTTAGACTGTGATCAAGCCTTTCCAACCTATTCACCTAGAGAACGATAACAACCCTCGAGTGTTGCCTATACTACTACTACAACGGTTAGGTACTTTGCCTAGGGAGTTGTAAAACTTCTTGTAGAAGTCCCTTACGACAACCTCATCAATTATACTCTATTAACATTTAGCAGTACTCACCACTCCCAACACAAATTTTCACCACTCCCGAGTAAACACTTTACGCAAATAGTCATTGGGTTATCGTTCCATTGCAAAATTAGTCCTTAATGATTGACAAT
>BQNB010095424.1:0-25872 GCA_026074375.1 Tanacetum coccineum
TATGCCGTTGATTTAGTATAACCACCGTAGTTTATTATGTTTAGGGTAAGTGTTGAGTCATATTAGGAAATGTCAAGAGTCAATGTTTATATTGTAGGTAAGTCAAAAGTCATAATAGCGATAATTGTCTTGCAATTTCTCCAATGTGTCATCTTCTCGCATAGGCAAGAAATGAGCAGACTTAGTGAGACGATCAGCGATTACCCAAATCGTATCTTGACCGGCTGCCGTCTTTGGCAACTTAGTCACAAAGTCCATTGTTATGTTCTCCTATTTCCATTGTAGGATCTCTGGTTGAACCAACTAACCAGACGGTTTCTGATACTTCACATTAACCTTAGCGCACGTTAAACACTTGCTGACATAGGTGGCAATTTCTGCTTTCATGTTTGGCACCAATACAACTTCTTTATGTCTTAGTACATCTTATCCGATCCAAGGTGGATGGAATACTTTTACTTATGAGACTCATGCATAATCAAAGCCCTCAAATCACCAAAACACGGAATCCAACTTCAATTGTTCAAACATAACGTTTCGTCAGTACGAGGTTCTAACTTGTTAATCATGCCATGCAAATCTTCGTTGATGAAGTTCTCTTCTTTCCTGGCTTCTGATTGAGCACTCAAAATCTGCTTCGGAAGGTTCAAACTAATAGTCATAACTAAGGCCCGAACTCATAGCGGCTTGCTTCTCTATTTTCGACTTAAGGCATCAGCCACCACGTTCGCCTTTTCTGGGTGATATCGAATCTCACCGTCGTAGTCGCTTAACAACTCTAACCATCGTCGTTGTCTCATGTTCAACTCTTTCTGATCGAGAATGTGCTGCAAACTCTTGTGATCAGTGAACATGACGCACTTTGTACCGTATAGATAGTGTCTCCACATCTTCAAGGCAAACACTACTGCACCAAGCTCTAGGTCATGTGTGGTATAGTTCTTCTCGTGAACCTTGAGTTGGCGGGATGCGTAAGTTATGACCTTCTCCCTTTGCATCAAAACCGCGCCCAACCCTTTATGCGAGGTATCGCAATATACCATGAAGTTCTCACTTCCCTCGGGTAAAGCCAATATCGGCGCACTACACAATTTCTGCTTTAACAACTGAAATGCAGCCTATGCCTTTTCTCCCCAATTAAACTTCATGCTTTTCTAAGTCAACTTCGTCATAGGCCTAGCGATTTTCGAGAAACCTTCGATAAATCATCGGTAGTAACCGGCCAAACCTAGAAACTGACGAATCTCGGTTGGGGTCTTGGGTGACGCCCAATCCTTGATAGACTCAATCTTAGCGGGATCAACGTGAATGCCTTCACTATCAATCACGTGACCGAGAAATTATACCTTCGACAGCCAAAACTCACACTTCGAAAACTTAGTGTATAACTCCTCATTCTTAAGTAAACTCAGAATTAACTTAAGGTGCCCTTCATGCTCCTTTCTGCTCTTGGAATAGATCAAAATATCATCGATGAATACAATCACGAATCTATCCAGATACGGTTTGCATACCCTATTCATCAAATCCATGAATACTGCCGGTGCGTTAGTCAAACCAAACGGCATTACTTGGAACTCGTAGTGACCATTGCGATTCCTAAATGCGGTCTTGGGAATGTCTTCCTCTTGAACTCTGAGTTGGTGATAACCAGATCTCAGGTAGATCTTAGAGTAGACTCTTGACCCTTGCAGTTAATCAAACAAGTCGTCGATTCTTGGAAGTGGGTATCAGTTCTTCACAGTAAGTCTGTTTAGTTCACGGTTGTCGATACACATCCGAAAAGATCCATCTTTCTTTTTGACAAACAAAAATGGAGCTCCCCAGGGTGAGGAACTAGGTCTTATAAATCCTCTGCCAGAAAGTTCTTACAACTGAGTGGATAACTCTTGCAGTTCGGCTGGTGCTAATCGGTACGGGGCTCATGCTACAGGTGCATCCCAGGGACTAAGTAGATTTGAAATTCAAGTTGTCGAGCAGGCGGTAGCCCAGGCAAGTCTTCTGGAAAGACTTCCGCAAATTCCTGTACGATCGGCACGTCCTCAAGTGACTTCTCCTCTGACTTGTCCTCAGTCTTCTTAGACGTAACTTGGGCTAGATATACTAGACAACCTTTCTCAATACACTTCTGGGTTTTCGTGCACGATACGATATTCAGCTTCTACTTACTTTCATTGTCATAGTCGTCACCTCAGATTATCAACACTTCATTTCCATAAGGTATACAGACGACCTTCTCGTCACAAATAATCAACGCGTGGTATTTCGCCAACCAATCCATACCGATGATGACGTCAAAACTACCAAGGTCTACGGGCATTAGATCTATGTCGAACGGATGACCTAATAATCCTAACGTACAGCCTCTAAGGACAACATTGGTTTCTGAAATTCTCCCACCGGCAATTTCTACAACATAACTAGTGTTTAAAGTGGATGGTGCAACATCAATCAAAGCACTAAAGGTAGACGACACAAAACTCCTATCGGCTCCCAAATCAAATAACATAGAAGCATGACATTTATTGAGAAGAAACGTACCCGTGACAACGTTGGAATCAGGGTTTGTTCCTCCTCCACCAATGGCGTAAGCCTTCATCGTAGCTTCATTACTTCCAGCCTGGTTTCCAGTCTTGTTTCCATTCTTGTTTCCAGTCTTGTTTCCACGGTTCTGATTTCTCAACTTAGGACAATCTTTCCTAAAATGCCCCGACCTTCCACACTCATAACAAATAATACTCGACTGATTTCCAAATGGGCTCTCTAAGTGTTTGGAGTAACTATAGTTGTACAATCCCTAGTTATGTGACCGACTCTCTTACAGTTTCCACATCTCACAGTACACGACCTTGCATGGTGTATCTTACACTTGCTGCAGTAGGGTAGGGATCCAACATACCCCTTTTTCTCATTGTTCTCAGCCATGTAAGCTCTTGCCACATTCTGGCCTCCAACATTTTGCCGCTTAAAAACTGATTGCTGTCCACGATTTTCTCTCGTGTTGTTATCCAACCTTCTCTTATTCTCAGCACTTCTAGCATATCCCTTTAGCTTTTGATCCATTAAGTTGTTGGCAACACGTATTGCATCTTGAAGTTTAGTGGGTTCAGCAGCGATCACATTCCCCTGAATATTGTCAGGCAACCCTCCAACAAACCTCTCAACTTTATCCTCCTCAGTTAGGACCATTCTGATACACAAGAACACCAACTCCTAAAATCTCTTAGTATAAGCAATCAAGTTGTTTCCTTTCACAGCCAAGTTCCATAACTCAGACTCCATCTTCTGGACCTCATTTCTTGGACAGTACACTTCTGTCATCAACTTCATAAGTTTTCCCCAACTCATGGCATAGGCGGCCTCAATCCTAATTGTCCTCTTATGGGAGTTCCACCATGTCAATGCACTGTTCAGAAGCGTGTACAAAGCATACTTCACTTGGTACTTCTCTGGACAGTTACTAATGTGGAATACTATTTCCATCTTCTCGAACCAATGAGTCAACCCAACAACTCCTTCTGTTCAATTAAAATTAAGTGGCTGGCACTTCAGGAAGTCTTGATATGTGCACTCTCTAGCAGGCATAAATCCTCTAAAGTTATAGCCATATTCTCCTTCGTTTTCATTACTATTTCCATTTCCATTTCCATTTCCTCCATTTCCATTTCCTCCATTTCCATTTCTTCCATTTCCATTTACTTCCTCTTGTTCACCCTTATTTCCCATAAGGGGTCTAAGGTTTCTGACAGCGTCGCGCACTCTCAATGTTTCTGCCATCCGACGATCGCTTTGCTTGTTGACTCCCTCACGTGTCCTTGACGCTCCAGATCGTGTGTTAGGCATTGTCCTACATCATAACAATACATAGCACGATGAAATTCCATGGCGATACGAGGTTGTTAACGGGGTTCGAAAATAAAATAACAAGTATTATTATACGGAAATACAAAATCATAATAACTTCATGATAATGCCACGTTTTAGTAATAGTGCAATATGCAATAAGTAATAGAAAATATCATTACGTTAAGAATATCGAACATAGAATGGTAACATTTGATTTCATATCATCAATACAAAATGTTATAATATTGTTCCAAAATATAGGATTTCCAAATCCCTAACAATTTGCTAATATTAGGCGTTACGAGTCAATACTAGGATAATCGCGAAACAATCTAAGACCGGTAACCCAAATGCCCCCTGACGCAAGCCTCTAGCCTAGCAATCCTCATATGATCATAGAATCTAAAACGTCGAATCTGTCTCAACTCCCTCTGCACACGTAACTCACTAAGCCGAAATTGGGTAACTCTCTGACTCTCAACATCCACAATGTCTCTAAGTCTCCTATTATCACGCTCCAGCTCTTGAATCCTCTCCAACATATCAGCACTCTACTATCCCGTCGCTACTATCCGGTGTCCCTGATCCCTCTGGACACTCTCAATAGCCTGAATACGATGAACCGGAATCTCCTTAGTGTGATCATGGAACCTCTGAACCAGATCTCCCAATGTCTCATATGTAACCTCTATAGCTCCCTCCTGATCAGGCTCTAGGATATCATTAGCTACCACTGGGTGAGTAACTCTATCCACTCTAACCTCAACTGGGCCTCTCATACCCGTCTCAATCTCCTCTCGATCGATAGCCTCAACTACAACTCTAGCATCAATCCCTCTATCTCTAAGAGCATCCGCATAAGCGAAACACTCCACTCCATAAATCAAAGTCTTACATCGCCTAACCAAAAGAATCCAAATTATCTCCCAAAATTAACCCACGCACCATCTCCTTTCTCCATTTGTTAGTCAAGCCACGCAACATCTCTGTTGACGCGTTCTCTGCTTTGGACGTCTCAACCTATACCACTAACATCTTCTCTCTAATCTCAGCTTGGATCGTCATACATATATCTCAAACTCGTCTTGGCTTCACTCCTCCCTTCCTACTCCATGCATCAACAACTACGTCCGCCCTTTCCCACATGGTACTTGGTCTCGCAATAACAACCCCTAAATAACTCCATCCATCGTCTCTGCCTCAGATTACAATCCTTACTGATTGAAATGTGTCAGAGACTTTATGATTCCGTATAGATCACACTCTTCATCTCGTACACATAATGCCTCTATCACTTTAGAGCAAAACCATCACGCCTAGAGCCATAACGTGAGTCGTGTCGTTCTTCACATGAATCTCCAGTTGTCGCGTCGTATAAGCAATCACCTTCTCTCTTCGTCTAAGCAAGCATCCTAACCCTTGCTCCACGCATCACTACGAAATTGTCTGATCCTTCCGGTAATGCCAAGATCGGCTCATTACCCATATTGTTCCTACAACTTCCAAAAAGCTTCCTCTTCACTCCGCTTCGACCTTGTTGGGCTTCACATGACACTTCTCTTTCTTCAGCAGCTCTAAATTCATCTTCAAATGCGACTCGTGCTCCTTCTTAGACTTCGTGTAGACCTAAATGTCATCATTAAACATGATGAAAACTTGCCCATATACGGCTAGCACACCCGATTCATTACGCCCATGAAAATCGTTGGTGCATTGGTCAACCTAAAAAGGCATAGCCGTAAACTCATAGCGTCCATAATGCATCCTAAAAGCAGTCTATGGAATTTTATCTTCGTGCACCCTCATTTGGTGACATACCCGAATAACGATCTATCTTACTCAACTCACGATAATCTTTGCACATCCTAAACGACTCATCCTACGTATTAACAAGAAATACATGTGCTTCCTCATAGCGAATAACTAGGTCGATTAAAACCTTTACCTTGCAGCTCTTGCAATTATTCTAACAACTTTTTCATCTCTGTAGGCGCCAAATGACACGGGCCTTCGCAATCAGTGTCGCTCCTTTTACTAACTCTATACGAAATTCTACTTCACGCCGAGGGGTAAACCTATTAAATCCTTAGAGAACACTTTGGGGAACTCACATACTACAGGTATATCACATAATTTCGACTCATATACTTTGGTAACTCCTACCGAGACCTCGCATTCACATTAGTTTCGTTTTCCCATAGAACCTCCACCACTTCAAATCACAAGGCATTTTAACCATCTCCTCATGGCATACTTTCTCAGCCTTATACTTCACAACCAATTCTCTCATACGACTATATCAACCCTCTCATAACCAACGGTACTAGATCTATAGTGAAACGAGAACCTTCTAACTCTAACAACTTAACTCATCCGTTTCACTACCTCAATCACATAGGTACAACTCAGAAGATGTGAATTAACATCAACTCTAAGATCACATAATACGAACATCAAACGAATTCGAAGGACCACGGTAAATCAAATAGGGTAATGCACGAATATCGAACCAACTATGAACAAATACCAAGACTTTACATGTACCAATTTTTGGTAAAAATTCAAAAATCACAAAAACTCAAAGGAAAATCAAACCGAATGTATGTATTGATAAGAAAAAAAACCCATGGACACAACAAACGTACCATCAACACAAGAGACACCTATTGAATAACACCACGTATCACGACCTATAAATAAAAGAATACGAACCTTGTACAAAAAAAATTGATTTTTTTTACCCGCGAGAATTATCTTCCATAACTTTATATCAGTCATTTTTAAAACAGTAGAATCATATTAGTTAATAATGTAAATCATTTTTAAAAAATAATTTTAAATAAAATTTTCATAAACTTATTTTAAATATAGTCTTCATAAAAAAATCAAGGGATTGAGCTATAGAAAGAAATAGTGTCATATTATTTGTAAATACAATTTAAAACAAAGTTTTTCGACACTTAACAAATAATCTCATTAATACAAAAAAATCCTTCACATTATTATATTTTTTTTCAGAAAAAAAAATTCCATAGTGTTTTACTAACAGAAACAGAGTGTGGCGTCGACTCAAACAAAAGACAGACGATTTTTTTCGAAAAGGGACTTCAAACACCTAAGACTTTCAATACCACAAGTATCATTTGAAAACGAACACGACAATGAAACTAAGAAAGAAACATCAAGAACCGACTAAGTCGTAAGAGACTCACTCATAAAAATGTATCCAAAGAACAAAAATCAAAGAGCACCCTTTACTCTTGACAAAAGAAGCAGATCGAAACGTTTGAAACGTATGAAATAGAGATACCGGTATCTAACACTTAAATACCAACAAGGAATACTAACACGAGAGTTAGGTATCTCGACGGACACGAGCTATCAAACCAACTTACGAATTGCAATGATAATACCAACCGGTATCTACGATATCCGCAAACAATAGATAGAAAGGAAATCTTACAATCCACTCAACTATCCAAAATACATCCCATTATAACACATCTTATACTACCACATAACACACAACATCGATCAATGTAATCAAGGTCACAAGTCCACGTGTGTGATGCCTTTATAATTATGTTGGCCACCATAATTATAATTGCATCTTTTGCACACGTATACTTACTCCCAAGACTACACATCTCGAATAAAAACACATTTATACAAACGTAACCAACTTAGAAAAATCTCATACAATTCTAACATAATGCTCCATCAAAACAACACATATACACATAAGGATAAAATCCCAAAATGATAGAAAGAAGGATGAAGATTCCAAACCTTAAATACGGAAAAATCCAAGTGAATACACCGACGATCGCGACGTGTAGAGATAACAGACGAAATAAACTTATGTTGGGCCTCGCTCGGGTTTGACCTTGCTTTCACAAGAGTCACCCGACTCCGCGGGACCAGTCCTACTATGAGCATCCGAGAGGAAATCCGGATCGACCTCTTCTTCGATTCTCCTAACATCCATCCCTCCTTTGGTTCCTCGAGACGCTCCTCTTCAATCGGCTCCCATTCTACATCTCTCGTTGTCGAATCACTCACAAGTCGAGATCGTACTCATAAGTGAGCAAGAAAACAAAAACACATAAATAATACCAAAAGGTGCAATTCATATTAGGTACTTAAATAATGGTGAAAACCAATATATATATATATATATATATAATATGACAAAATAGACAAATGAAAACTTTCCAATATATGTAAGTATATACTAGTTACGTACATGTAAACACATAGATCTTAAAATGCAACTATATGAAGTTCCTAAGTTATAGTCTAGGCCAACCACCTAGTTCTCTATAACCTGTGGCTCTGATACCAATCTGTCACACCCCGCCAAGGCGGAATCACAAGGCATGATCAATAGGCATCATCACAACACAAGGCGTCAAAATAGAGAAATACTAAATGAATTAAAATCCAATATATAAAAGACACAAAGTGTCATGATAACACCTACAACATTTATCATTCAAATTCATATAGTGCAACCAACCAAGACAAAACAAATGAACATAGATTCCGCAATGCAAGCCTATGTCCAGCTAATTCCTCTTCCTAACTCATTCACAAGAACAGACAAGATATAACACGTTTTTGCTCACCTAAAAATGATGCATAAAAACGTCAACAAAATTGTTGGTGAGAGTTACAGGTTTAAGACTCACCTATGACACCGTAATCAACAAAAACAACATTTATGAACATATATGCTTGGCTATTCTATCACAACATAAATTCACATTATCTGGGGTGGATCGTACCCCTCCGTCCCATAATTATCTCCGCGCAAGACTGAATATCTCCGCGCAAGACTGACCCACTTGACTAGCTAAGTCCGTTCGGGTCTCACACAAGGTCATGTCATCCTCACATACACAGTGCCTAACCATATTCATATCACATTAGCAATAGCCCATAGCAATCATATAGTTACGAGCACTTTAAAACCCCCCACACAATCCACGGTTTCAAAATTCAAATGGATTTAGCACCATTTCATCCAAAGTATAATGTAAAAAGTGGGCTGTAAAAATTCAACAACTCGATGCAAAGCAAATCCAAACTCTTCAATTAACCTTGAAAATAATCTATACAAAACAATACACACATGTTACCATCGATTAGGTATCTCACCCAAGTCGATGTATCAATCACAACGCGGATAACTCTATACCCATCCTGATTTAACTCATCTATATACTCCTTCACAACTTGCTAACCTCAATTACCTTATAAACTACATCTCACTTTTGCATTTTATCCTGTTTTTATAGTCCACAAGATGACTCCAAATAAAATACTAAAACACCTAATTAAATTCTTCTCTTATACATTCCAAAGCTCCCACAATGAATTGCGAGCTCTATGATTTTTTGTATAAAAATAATAGTGAGTGTAACATTTTATAAAGAAATCACAACACAAAGTGTCCTGAATTTGAACCTGATACGACCCTTGCAAAAGTTTAGCTTGAGCAGACCCATTTAAACACTTAGGAAAATTCTACAAAATTCTAAAAATCATAAATATCATGAACTTGTTACAGTAGCAATCCCATTAATTAAAAAGACTTTTTGATATGGTTTTTTTGACCCGTACAACACCAACTCAAAATATGCCCTGAAAACCACGGTTTGACAACGAATCTTGTTTGATTAATTTGACTAACATCCACTCACTTTTAATTTTTAAAACCACTTAGATTGGAAAGTAGACTCTATGTAGTTAATTTTAGGCTCAAGAAAGTCAATAAAAGTTATCCGTATGACCGAGATATGGCTCTCGCAATATGACCTAAAATTTTGCCTAAATTTCTATTCTGAATTTAGCATAATTAACCCTAATTAACTTACCCAAAACCCTAATTATTATCCCTAAAACGATTTTTATAAGACAAAACCCCTTAATTACAGATTATTGTACAAATAACCTAATTCATCCTTAATGACTGTTTACTTAATTAAAATCAATTGAATTAAAAAAGAATTTAGAAATAATACCTAACTCCTTTTAAAATCAAAACCTAAAAATTTTTTGTGGTTTTCTTCTTGTTTTGTGATAGTTCAACCGGCCAAGGGAAGAGAGAAAAATCAAAGTGATTTGGTTTAGGTTTGATTTGTATTTATAGGCCTTAAAAGATAATTACCAAAAACAAGTTTATAATTTAATTATGATATCCTTTTCCTTTTCTTTTCTTTTACAAAAATCGTTTTTATATTATAAAAAAAAATTATTTATTATTATTTACAACTTTAATACCTATATTTTTGATTCTAGGTTAAACAATTTGCTTAATTCGCTAAACCTTAACTTTTTTAACAATATTTTAACAAGCCTTTCACTTCCAAACAATTTCTAAAAATGAAAAGTACTCTAAAAAATCCACTAAAATACTAACATAATATATATAATATGTATTATATATATAGTACGTACACAGAAAATTACGTATACGACATTTGAAACTACGCAAAGCTTCCAAATCATCTCATTTCCATTCAATCTTTATGAATCATGTACTTCAGTCTCATACACATATCTCTCACAAAACACATAAAACACATAAAGAACACACATAAATGCTTCAATAAATTCTAAAACAAAACGGACCAACTGGCTCAAACCACATTTGTCACACGAATCTAATACATTATGCCCACTATTGTACATACATAAAGTATCTCCACATCTTCAAGGCAAACACACAGCACCAACATCTAGGTCGTTGTGTTGGTATAGTTCTTCTGTGAACCTTGAGATAGTTGGGATGCGTAAGCTATGACCTTCTCCCTTTGCATCAAAATCGCGTCCCAACCTTTATGCGAGGAATCGTAATATACCATGAAGTTCTCACTTCCCTCAGGTAAAGCCAATATTGGCGCACTACACAATTTCTGTTTTAACAACTGAAACGTAGCTTCTGCCTTTTCTCCCCAATCAAACTTCATGTTTTTCTGAGTCAACTTCGTCATAGGCCTAGCGATTTTTGAGAAACCTTTGATAAATTGTCGATAGTAACCGGCCAAACCTAGAAACTGACGAATCTCGGTTGGTGTCTTGGGTGACGCCCAATCCTTGATAGACTCAATCTTAGCGGGATCAACGTAATGCTCGCTATCAAGTCAACAGTGACTGAGAAATTATTACCTTCGACACCAAACTCGCATTCCAAAACTTGGCGGCAACTCCTCCTTCTTAAGTAACCTCAGAATTAACTTAAGGTATCCTTCATGCTCCTTTATGCTCTTGGAGTAAATCAATATATCATCGATAAACAAGATCACGAATCTATCCAAATACGGTTTGCACACCCTATTCATCAAATCCATAAATACTGTCGGTGCATTAGTCAAACCAAACGGCATTACTTGGAACTCGTAGTGACCATAGCGAGTCCTAAATGCGGTCTTGGGAATGTCTTCCTCTCGAACTCTGAGTTGGTGATAACCATATCTCAGGTCGATCATAAAGTAGACTCTTGACCCTTAAAGTTGATCAAACAAATCGTCGATTCTCGGAAGTGGGTATCGGTTCTTCAGTAAGTCTGTTTAGTTCACGGTAGTCGATACACATCCGAAAAGATCCGTCTTTCTTTTTGACAAACAAAACCGGAGCTCCCAAGGTGAGGAACTGGGTCTTATAAATCCTCTGTCAGAAAGTTCTTGTAACTAAGTGGATAACTCTTGCAGTTTGGATGGTGCTAATCGATACGGGGCTCGTGCTACAGGTGTAGTACCAGGGACTAAGTCGATTTGAAATTCAACTTGTCGAGCAGGCGGTAGCCCAGGCAAGTCTTCTGGAAAGACTTTTGGAAATTCATGTACGATCGACACATCCTCAAGTCGCTTCTCCTCCGACTTGTCCTCAGTCTTCTTAGACGTAACTTAGGCTAGATATACTTGACATCCTTTCTCAATATACTTCTGGGTTTTCGTACACGATATAATATTCAGCTTCGACTTACTTTTGCCGTCACAATCATCACCTCGAACTATCAACACTTCATCTCCATAAGGTATACGGACGACCTCCTTTTACCCCTTCTCGTCGCAAACAATTAACGCGTGGTACTTTGCCAAATAATCCATACCGATGATGACGTCGAAACTACCAAGTTCTACGGGCATTAGGTCTATGTCGAATGGATGGCATAATAATCCTAACGTACAGCCTCTAAGGACAACATTTGTTTTTGAAATTCTTCCATCGGCAAGTTCTACGGCATAACTAGTGTCTAAAGTGGATGGTGCAACGTCAATCAAAGCACTAAAGGTAGATGGCACAAAACTCCTATCAGCACCCGAATTGAAAAACATAGAAGCGTAACAGTTATTGAGAAGGAACGTACCCGTGACAACGTTAGAATCGGGGTATGCTCCTCCTCCTCCAATGGCGTAAGCCCTTGCTGTAGCTTCGTTACCTCCAGTCTGGTTTTTAGTCTTGTTTCCATTCTTGTATCCAGTCTTGTTTCCACAATTCTGATTTCTTAACTTAGGAGAATCTTTCTTAAAATATCCCGGCCTTCCACACTCATAGCAAACAATACCCGGCTGATTCCTAACTGGGGCTTTCTGGGTGTTTGGAGTAACAGTGACCTTACAATCCCTAGTCATATGACCGACTCTTTTACAGTTTCCACATCTCATAGTATACGGTCTTGCATGGTGCAACTTGCACATTTTGTAGTAGGGAAGAGATCTAACATACTCCTTCTTCTCATTGTTCCCATCCATGTAAGCTCTTGCCACATTCTGGCCTCTAACATTTTGCCGCTTGAAAACTAGTTGCTGCCCATGATTGTCTCTCGGGTTGTTCTCCAACCTTCTCTTATTTTCAGCACTCCTAGCATATCCTTTCAGCTTTTGATCCATTAGGTTGTTGGCAATGCGAAATGCATCTTGAAGTTTAGTGGGTTCAGCAGCGATTACATTCCCTTGAATATTGTCAGGCAAACCTCTAACGAATCTCTCAACTTTGTCCTCCTCATTTGGGACCATTCTAGTACACAATAGCACCAATTCTTGAAATCTTCTGGTATAAGCAGTCAAATCATTTCCTTTTACAGCCAAGTTCCATAACTCGGTCTCCATTTTCTATATCTTGATTCTTGGACAATACACTTTTGTCATCAACTTCATAAGTTCTGCCTTACTCATGACATAGGCGACCTCAATCCCAATTGTTCTCTTATGAGAGTTCCATCATGTCAATGCACTGTTTAGAAGCGTGAACATAGCATACTTCACTTGGTACTTCTCTGGACAGTTGCTAATGTGGAACACCGTTTCCATCTTCTTGAACCAACGAGCTAACCCAACAACTCCTTCCATCCTATTAAAGCTAAGTGGCTGGAACTTCAGGAAGTCTTGATATGTGCACTCTCGAGCAGGCATAAATCCTCCGAAGTTATAGCCATTACCTTCGTTCCCATTACCATTTCCATTCGCTCCTCCATTCCCATTTCCATTTCCTCCATTTCCATTTCCTCCATTTCAATTTCATTCATTTCCATTTCCTCTATTTCCATTTACTTCACCCTGTTCACCCCCGTCTCCTATAAGGGGTTCAAGGTTCCTGGTAGCATCACGAGCTCCCAACGCTCCTGCCAATCGGCGGTTGATTTGTTCGTTAACTCCTTCACGTGTCCTTGATGCTCCAGATCGTGTGTTAGGCATTGTCCTACATCATAACAATACGCAACATGATGAAATGTCATGGTGATACGAGATTGTTACCGGGGTTCGAATAAAATAACAAGTCTTATTACACGGAAATGCAAAATCATAATAACTTCATGATAATGCCATGATTTAGTAATAATGCAATTTGCAACAAGCAAAAGAAAATATCTTTTAGTCCCAGTTCATGGCGTATGCAGCATCAACACCAATTGTTCTCTTATGAGAGTTCTACCAAGTCAAAGCATTGTCTTGTAAGGTGCATGTAGCATATTTCACTTGGCACTTCGGTGGACAATTACTGATGTTGAACATAGTCTCCATTTTCTCGAACCAGTGGGTCAATCCGACAATGCCTTCGGTTCCTGAGAAATTATGTGGCTTACATTTCAAGAAGTCTTGGAATGTGCACTCTCGAGCCACTGGCATGAAACCTCCATATTTCATGCCATGATTCCCATTTCTATTTCCATTTCTATTTTCTCCATTCCCTCCATTTCTATTTCCTCTGTTACCTCCATTTCCATTTCCTCCGTTACCTCCATTTCCATTTCCTCCATTTCCTCCATTTCCATTTCCTCTGTTACTTCCATTTCCATTTCCTCTATTCCCACCTTCTTGTTCATCCCCATTCTCATTCAGGGGTTCAAGGTTTATTGCGGCTTCACGAGCCTCCATCTCTTCAGCTACTCGGCGAGTAACTAATTCTTCAACCTCCTCATGGGTCATGGACGCTCCGGATCGGGTGTTAGGCATCTTCCTACAACATAACAACGTAACACTCGATGAGATTTCTAGGTGATGCGAGATCACTAACGGGGTTAAATAAAATTTACAGTTAATTCACCTAGAAAATACATGATCGAAATATATTTATGGAAACCCCATAATGCAAGACGCAAAAGCATAAGTAATTCAAATCATGGCATCATATCATAGATAAATACCAATTTCATATCATTGAACATTAGTGATTACATCACATGGGTTTCAAAATACAGAAAATACAAGTTTCTAACACTACGGTCATCACTAAACGCTACTGCTTAATACTACAACGCTAATGAACATATCTAAGGATGGTAGCCCATGTGCTTTCTAGCACACGCCTCAAATCTGCCAATTCTCACTCGATTATAAAATCGAAACCGTCATATCTGTCTCAGCTCTCTCTGCATACATGATATGCCGCGCTGGAGTCGGTCATCTCTCTGACTCTCAACACTCGCGGTGTCTCTTAGCCTCCAGTTATCCCTCTCCAACTCAGCAATCCTCTTAGTCAAAGCAGTGACTGCCGACTCAACCCCAATAATCCTATGTCCCTGCTCCCTTTGGACTCCCTCAATAACCTATATACGATGGACTGGGATAGCATCTGTGTGATAATGGAACCTCTTTAACCTCATTCTACACAATGTTCTCATACGTACTCCCTGCTGCTCCCTCCTAAGCAGGCTCAGGGGTAACCTTCGGTACCACAGGAGGTGTATCTCCATCGTCACTAACTACAATCAGGTCTCTCGTACCAGTCTCAACATCATCCCGAGCAACGGTCTCAACTACAACTCTAGCATCAATCCCTCTATCTCTAAGAGCATTCGCATAAGCGAAACACTCTTCAATCTCAGCCTGAATCTCGGGGTCAATCTCAATCCCGTCGCCCTTCCTTTCCCCCTCCCCTCCCTCCCCCCCTCTATAAAAAAACCCCATCAACATCCATCTCTAAATCAGCCCCTTTAGATCTAGATGGCTCAGAACTCTCATCCTCAACGTCAACTCCCAAACCAACCTCTCTAGGTACGTATGGCTCAAAACTATCCTTTGAACAACCCTCTAAATCTGTAGCTGTCTCAGGACTCCTAATCCTCTGAGGCGATGGTATCAAATTAGCATGGACGAGAGATAAAGCTCCGGATACAAGTGGTAATACAGGTACAAATGTCATAGGGGACCTACGTCTCTTACGAGATGGCCCCGCAGAAGTACTCGGTAAATCGGGAGAAGAATGATCCGGCAATGAGTGTCTCGAAGAAGAATCAGATGAAGCATCCGAATGAAAATCTGATGATGCCTCTGATGATGAATCTGAAGAAGAATGATCGACAGAATGTCTCACAGCAAGACGATGAGTGGGTAACAGTCCAACCCTCTTCCTCGCAGTCATCATGTGTACCGGCCCATTAAGATGGTAGCGGTACGATCGACCATGGGGAATAGGTTGTCCAGGTGCTAGAATCATAACTCGACGACGAGGTATGACAGGTGATCTCTAGGTAGAAGAGGTAATCTCAGTGAAAGGTGTACCATAGGTAGGTGATGGTGGTGTATCTGGTGTATCACTATTTGTGGTGTCGTCAGCCGATGATAAAAATGGTGAGATAGCTGGTAATGGTGGTATATGGTCTGATGATGGATCTTCGGATAGATTAGACTCTGAATCAGATGCAGGTGAGTAATCACGAGATGCTGGTGTATAATTTGAGGATGGTGGTATAGTAGGTGCTATGATAGGTGTCTCTGTGGGTATCATTGTAGTGTCAGTCTGAGCAGTGGGTGGAGTAAGCACTGGTGTGGTGTCGGGAATGTGGTAGGGATGGTACGAATAGTAAACTCATCCTGCAGGTGTCCCACTCGTACCCTCAGATGAGTCCGAAGAAATTGAAAAACTGAAATAGCCATGACCTGCACAAGCAAAGTTTATATAAATCATCTTTATATCAACCATGCATGATGCAACATATGATCGGGTGAATGGGTAACTGGATGAATGCAAAATGAACGAATGAATGCGCGGGTCATCGAGTACGGCATGATGGGATGAAATGAGAAATACTTATAGTAATATTAGTTATACTTAGTATTCAATACATATATATTATTTATATATATGTAAAATCACGTAAGGCACATAACAAATCCGTGGGATTACATACTGGTTATAGTCAGACCTAGTTTATATACCTGTTTCTCTATACTCTTGGCTCTTGATACCAATCTGTACACCCCAAATCGGGCCCTATACGGAATCGTGTCCGGAGGCGTGACGTGCCTTGATATCTCAAGTACAAAGCATAAAGAACGACCTCTAAGGGTACGTTTTAAAAATAAACACCGTTGCATAAATTTAAAATAATAATAAGTTTACATCAATTAAATTTAAAAGATTCAAAAGTTAAAATGCTGAAGCCTTAATAGGTTCAAACGTATTTAAGATAACATAGATGAAATCTAAAAACTGGTTCGGGAAATTAGACTTCATATAGATCAGGCTAACATCTTCAATGCTAAGTTACATGAGGAAAAACATGCTTAAAACGGTCAACATAAAGTTGAGTGAATTCATAGGTTTAATTTGATGTAATAGTGGACCATAAGATTTTACAGGCATGCGACAGTTATAACAAATACAACTTCACATAAAAGATATTTACGTTGCACTAAGCTCATGACACCGATGCTAATTCTGAGACATAGCTTTCATATAGCTATAGGTTGCATTGCCCTAGAGGAAATACACGAACTAAGATTTGTATCCGAAATCGACTTGGAAATATATCCGTTTATCGGGGACCCGTGGGTAGTAAGTGCGACTTTACCCGGATAGGGATAATTAGTCCCAATAGATCTATTTATTCACTCGCGATCCCTCAACCGGTCCTCCGGTCAAGAGATTAACAGTTCATGATAGTTTTGGGCAATAGGAGGTCTAGCGCTACTTAGGCAACACGTAAACAGGGAAAAATTCTCATGAAAGTACTTGTGTCCGATTTTAAAAACAAGCAATGTTTCTCACCCCAAAGTTATAAAACATTTATTCAAAATGAGTAAAATGGGGGGGTGGCGGGGCTATGATCTCAACTTGATGATAGGTAAAGAAGTATACGTCAAAGTAGGGTTATCTCGGTTTCGATCGGTGGTCCACGGGTTTGATGACCTAGAAGAATAAGGGTTTCGATTTAGTCATCGGAAGTTAACGTATGGGATTGTGCATGAAACGTTTATTATGCTTTTTGTAAATCGTTATTTGTGTTATATTAAATAACAATAGAGGATCGGTTTTTATGAAATGTTCCTAAGTTGTAAGTTTGTGAGGTATATATATTTATATTTATTATATAATTGTAATTTTATATTTTATTAACGTATAAATATACTTGTTATGTATAATTTTGACCATTTCTAAATCGTTAAGTAAATTTAAGTCAAAAATTTTATTATATATGTTTTCTGAATAATTTCTAAGATAAGATTTTTACAAAAATTTCGCATGACGTTGTGTTACGCTCTTTTCCAAAGTCGTAGACTTTATCAAAAACCAATTTCAAACCACTTTCAAATCACAATTTACAATTACAAACTCTATAAAATCATTTTCCATTTAAAACAAATCCAACGAGTCACTAAAACTCTTATTGGTCTTTTAGGCCCACTAAGCCTTTAATACGCCAAAATACAAAAAGAAAGTCCGATATACTAAAAAGTTATCAAACAAGTTCTAGGTTCATTAAAGAGCTACCACAAGCTCTTAATAAGCCAAGATATAATAAGCCGAACCCATAAGCTTGCACACAAGCTTGGGCCGTGGCTATGGTTGTGGGTGACGTGGGCTTTAAGGCCATTAAGCCTTATTGAGCTTTGAGTAAGTCAAATAAGCTTAATGTTCATCCTTTTGAAAACTAGCCAAATAACAAGTATATTCTTTATTAGGTACCAAAATAATTCTAAGTAAATAATTTTTTATGGTTTTCTATTTTACACGAGGTAACATTTTTCATTAAACAAGCTCCAAAATAATCAAACAAGCTCTCAAATAAGCTCATAAATATAAGCCGAATACAATAAGCTCAAAGTACCAATATTATTACATGAAAATAACCACGATCACAAAACTATGATTTCCTTATGTTCCTTTTTATAAAATTTGAACCATATGTACACCCTTTTAAGGTTTATGTAGTTTAAAATCATTCTTTTTACAAAACAAGTTGTACAATAAAGGTTTATGCATCAAGAAGAGTAGAAAAATACAAGTTATTTGAGGTTTTGAAGACATACAAAGAAAAATGATTTTTAGAGATGAACAAATATCAAGAACAACCCAAACGTTATTTATTTTATACCTGAATGATTTTAAATGATCAAACCTTCAACTTGTCTTCAAATGTAAATGATTGAAAGTGAAAAATGTATGATTTTTGTAAGAGTTTGTGTTTGTTCGTGTGTTTTAGAGAGAGAAAGCACAAGAGAAATGTTTTTGTGTGTGTAGGATGTGAATGAGAATGAATGATATATGACAAGATACACACACACACTCACACACACTTGTGTGTGCCGTTTGGTTGGGGAGGACAAGAAATAGGGGACCAAAATGATCCTCCTATCACACCAATTACTTAGTCTAAGTCCTATTTCCCATATTTTTTGCTTGATGTCTAGAGAATAGTTCAAAATTTGAATCTATGATGTTATACATGTTATTCGGTTGCAAATGAGACAAGGGGGGGACCAAAAGTGTCCTCCAACTTTCTAGGGAACTAGTGCTCAAAAACATTTAATTTCCAAAGGTCTTGCATGTATAACAAAGTATTGTTTAAATTTCACGGAACACGTAATTAACGAAAACGAGTAACGACATCACGAAAAATTATGAAATTTTAAATATTGCCTTAAAACATAAAAACGCGGCTATTGCCAAAATACTACAACGTTTGGTGTAACGGTTCGCTCTCGGTGACGATTCTCAGATAATAACGAAACAACTTCACTGTTAAACGGTAAAGCTAAACGACACTTTTAAAAATTCAAATTACTAAACGAAAACGGCTAATTTATTGAACAGAAATTCTCGGGTTGTGACATTAAGTTCCACCCTTCGGTCAGGTTTATGTGTTAAGTACAAGCCTATGGTAGCTGTCTAGATTATGTCTGTGCAAATTGAGTGTTCTTCACAATATCATATTTAACCCTATCTGAGTGGTTGAGTCAATTTAAAAATCAAACACTATCCCTGTGTGAGGTGCCTATGTTATAATGTATATGATGAAAAGCTATCCAATATCAATCTCTTATAAAAATCTAAATTTTCATTCAAGTCACTTATATGATTTTATTTTTTTGCATCCATTGCTGAGGGCAAGCAATAAGTTATTTGTGAGGATTTGATATGCCAAATTATACCTTATTTATATGGCATTATTTATATATATTTGATTATTTCTCGTGAACTTTTGGTACTTAAATTAGCTTGAATTGCTCATAGGTTCACTTGAAGACACTACAGGCCCAAGCTCAAGAATCTATACATTTTGGGAGGCGAATACTAGAAAAGAAAGATTTCTAGCTAAAGTTCATAAAGTCTGCCGCACTTGTAACATTGTGTGCCGCACTTTCCTCTAAAGCCAAAACTGCCGCACTTTTTCCCAAAGTTTAAAGAATTAAAGTCTAATAAATGCACCTGCATTAACTCCTCAAAACCGCCACACTTATTTGTAAGTTCGCCGCACTTCCAGTAAAAGCTATTAAATGCTATCGCATTAACACCCAAAGTCCGCCGCACTTTTTCCTAAGTGCGCCGCACTTTGCACTTAAACTTGCCTATAAATTGAGGACGAATTTTCATCCTCAAATCATTCCTTCTCACAATCCATCTCATTTTACAAAACCTCTCACACACACACACTTCCCACCTCTTACCAAAAACACCAAAAAACACTTCTTTCTTTGAAGAAAAAGATCTAACGATCAAGAACGAAGATGTTTTCCTACTTAGTTATTGAAATAATGGAAGTTTATGTGAAGTGTACTTTTGTTATGAACTCCTTAGCCATGAGAGGCTAAATCTCTCATGACTACTCGGTAAAGTTACGAAAATGAATAAGTGTTTAGTATGATCTTGATCGCTTTAATCTTAAGCTTATGTTGCAAACCTGTTATATCTTATCTTATCTATTTTTGCCTATCAACTTAGATTATATAATCATATCGGTATAGGTCGAAAGACCCGTTATGATATATGTGGTTTTAAAGATTTGTCTATGGTCTTTAACGTTTGTGCTGAGAAATCCACTTTCGTCAATTGATAACATCTTCGCAAGCCTTTGATATAATAACAAGTGGATTATTTGAGTGACACATTTGGTCTAGTTAACTAAATATAAGTCTTGAAGTTAACCATGTTAGTTTGTGAAAACGTTTTCTGACGAGAAATCATTTTTATAAATTAAAGTCCCATATTCGAGGTCAAATCATTTCCAACACTTATAAGTTATTTTTCAACTATCCGAGTAGTCATCTTTATTATCATTGGTAAAACAAAAATTATTTCCAAAATTGTTACAGTCTATTTTCTTTCTGATTATTTGAACACTACTCAAATCCTTGTGGACGACCTAGTCTTACCTAAAAAAGATTATACTACATACGTGGGTTATACTTTTACTTGTGTGTTTCCATATAATTATCCGGTATTTTCAGTCTTATAAATTTAAAGCTTTTGAAACACATCAGACACACAATTCAAATTTTCAACCAATTACTGTTATTAATAAAACAGAACATGGCAGGACAGTTAGGCTAGCTATTATAAAGGCTAACATGCATACATACAAAACAACCTCAATCGGGACGGAAACGTGTCAACGATTCCAAGTCACACCAAAATATCACACTGAATTGGGTACCCTCTGATCGGAATCACACAGTAATGGGTAGAAACTTTACCCTCCGATCGGAATCACACAGTAATGGGTAGGAACGTTACCTTTCGATCCAAATCACACAACATGGGTAGGAACGTTACCCTCCGATCCAACAACACATAAACATTTAGCACATATCATATAATAGCCACATAAATGTCCATGCATCAATTAAACCACATAATCACAACAATTAAAATATTTCAAAACCATTTGCATCATTTCCATCCCAATTTAAAACAATGTAAAAAGAAGGACTATGAAACTCACATGATGCACAGCTACTTCACAATATCATTGAATTCAACTAAACACAAATAAAATCCATGTTACACGCGATTGCTAAATGCCCAAGGCGATGTAACATCAATTGATTGACTACTTATGTTTATTTTATTATTATAAACCCTTTTTACATATACTTCCCATAACTTAGTTATACTCTAAATATCTTTAATATTTCATTCTAGTTTTCTAGTTTTTCGGCAGAATTTTGTAGTCACTTTATGATCACAAATAAAATACTAAATCACCAAATTGATTTTCCTCCTTTCATTCCCTACCTTCCCAATGGGTTAACTACTTTGATTTTTTAGAAATAATAATATTAAGCATAACTAATTTTTTTTTATTAAAATTCAACATCACAAATACTCATTATTCATATCATAAACGCACATCAAAAGTTTGATTTTTCTAAAAATACTTAGACAAACGAATTTTAAGACTTGTGTCTGAATTGGAGTTAATAGGACACTTTAAAAAATTATGACCTCTGATTTTTGGCTAACCCCATTAAACTTTTAAAGTGGGGGTTTTACTCCCTGAAATCAGATCAAATCTGACCCGAATTTACTGTTTTGACAACTTTTCTTGCAAAAATTATTTGACTAACTTACCGATATCAAAACCTTTCAGGGCCGAACTTTTTGGAAACTAGACTCTCTGAACTTCTATTTAGGCAACAAGTACAACCCAAAAACTCGTTTTTATCATTGAGATATCACTCAATCAACACGACCCAAAATTTTACAAACCTCTAACTTTCTATTTAAGATTTATAAACTAAACCGTTTACACTAACATGCTCCAATCTATTCCCGAACACTCCCATATAGATTTATATCATTAATTTACAGAGAAATTATAAACCCTAAATTATCTATCAATTAAAGTTACTATTTAGAAAAGATTAAACAAAAACTAAATTGAAACATACCTAAACCTTTACTTGATTACCCTTAAATCACCACCTTGGTTCTTGATAAAAAAAATATACTTTTTTTCCTTCTTGAGGGGATCGGCCGAACAAACAAAAGAGAGGAGAGAAAAGTGTTTTAGGAATTTATTGATCATATATTTATACTACCTAGAATCCTAATTGTAATCAGATTTTGTTTCCTTTTTTTTCTTTTTCCTATAAGCCGATCCAACCAACATCCCTTTTATAAAATTATTTTTTCTTTGTTGATTTTTTTATAAAATTTCGTTCGCCCCCCTCCCATATATATTTTATATATTTTTTTTATAATACTAAACTATTTACTACTTATTTACCTTAAATACTTAAATAAATACATAACTTAAAATAAAACACTTACACTACTTATTATTATTTTCCAATTTAATATATACTTTATTCACTTTCTTATATAAATTATAAAAATCTCATTCACTATTCAATTCAAACTCGAAATTTAACGATACATACTTCTTCAATTTTACCGACGATAAAAATAACGAAAATCACTATACTTCCGAAATCATCACCACAAACGAAACGAAATGACTAAATCATTCATTTCATAAATTACTTTCCTAAATTGGAAAGACCTACGATTAATTAACTTAAATACTAGACTTAACTAAAACCTAATAATACCTTATATACTTCTTACGCTTATATATTAATTATTCACCAAATTACACGATAACGCATAAAATCATGCTATCATTTCCATTGTCACAAAATGTGAACGAAATGAAATAACTACCAAAACCACAATTCAATCACTAATAGATGAACATGCATCATGGATTGATATCAAATACTTATATAAGATTACATAAGCACATAATTAAAAATGGTAAATATTGTTTAGATTAATAAAAAAAGGGTGCATGTTCCTCAACATGAAGTCACAAATCATGTGATCATCTGACCAAAATGGTCAAGATAATCAATATGATCGCAATGATCAAAATGAATATATGTTTCAAACTGATGAATTCTTAAATGATGATCAGTGTGAACATTCAAAAAAACATATACAAATGAAAACTAAATTCATTTTCAACCTCACAATACTGAAGATATTTAGATATCTAAACACTTATTCTCTCCAAATGGAAGATACTTCAGTCCATGATACAATTCCAATCCTTTTCAAAAAATGATGAAACCGGAATTGTCATCAAAATCAAGGCTATAATCAGCAAGAAGGCATAGACTATGATGAAACCTTTGCTCCTATTGCAAGACTTTAAGCAATTACGATCTTTCTTGCCTTTGTCACTCACGTGAACTTCATAGTTTATCAAATGAAAGTCAAGAGTGAATTCCTCAATGGTAAACTAAAAGAAGAAGTTTATCTCAAACAACCTCTAGGTTTTGAGAAAAGTGAGTTCCCCAACCATGTGTGCACATTGGACAAAGCCCTTTATGGACTTAAACAAGCTCCAAGAACATGGTATGAAACTCTCTCAATCTATCTCACTGAAAACAATTTTGTAAGAGGTATGATAGACAACACTCTATTTATCTACAAAACTCAAACAAATGTGATTTTGGTACAAATTCATGTTGATGACATTATCGTCCACTAGCATAAAGGTGTGCAAACAGTTTGCTAAAATGATAACTCAAAGATACGAAATGAGCATGATAGTTCTTCTTACCTACTTCCTCGGATTTCAGATTGAACAATCTAAAAAAGGCATTTCAATCAACAAAGAAAGATATTTCAAGGATCTGCTAAAAAAGTATGACAAAATTGGTTCATCCATGAATACTCCAATTGTGCCCCTTAACATGTTAAGACCTGATCTCAATGGCAAAGCTATAAATGAGACTTAGTATAGAGGTATGATTGGATCACCAATGAACCTATCGGCAAGAAGACATGACATTCAATTCTTAACTTGTCTTTATGCAAGACATCAAGCAAGCATAAGGAATCCCACCTTGTTGTTGTTAAGAGAATTTTTAGGTACCTAAAAGGTACTCCCAGTCGCGGTCTATGGTATCCAAAGTGTTTAGTTTTTGACCTAAAAGGATACTCAGACTCTGACTATGTTGGATGCAACATGAACAGGAAAAGCACCTCAGGTGCTTGTTAGTTGCTAGGAGGCAAACTTTGTGTACTCAAGTGCTAAAAAGTAGCAATTTGTAGCCATGTCCTCAGCTAAAGCTAAATATATAGCTACTGTTGGATGTTGTACCAACATATTATGAATGAAGAGTCAACTCACTGACTATGACCTCATATATGAAAAGGTACCCACATTTTGTGATAAACCAATGCTATTGTAATCTTAAACAATCCAGCTTTGCATTCAAAAAACAAAGCATATTGATATCAGATATCACTTTATCGGAGATCATATTCTCAAAAAGGGAAATTGAATTTTAGTTCATTCGCACTCATAATCAACTTGCTGATATCTTCACCAAGCCCCTGGATGAGCCAACTTTTAAAAAGATTGATAGTTGAACTAGGTATACTGAACATTGATTCAAAATTTTGAACCTTCAGTACTGACTAAAGAAAACTTAGGGTTTAACGATTTCTTACAAAATTAAACAACCTTTCATGTTAAAATGTCTGTACAGTTCTTATTCATAACCTTTAGCTTGCAAAAGTGAAGTAACTGAGGAATCACATATGTCTCATTCATGGATTTGCATGTGCATTTGTGATTTTGTCGCCTTCGCTGGAGCTTGTATGTTGATAATAATCACAAATATCTGTTCAGCATAACCTAACAACAAACCTGAACCTAATTCAGCTTCTTTACATCAATCACAAGGTTAGTTTCAAAAACAAATATGATTTTCAAAATAAAATAATTTTATTAAGTAATTTCTTACAAAAGAAGTTAACTAATTTAAAAGATTATTAAAAGATGAATTTCAAACGTTCGAATGACCTCACCTTTCTCTCACATACTTTTGACAGTGCATAAACGGCTGTACAGTGTCCTAAGCATCAAAAGCATGTTAAAATGACTTTCATTAAATACAAAGTTTCACACACATGTTAAAAACAAACCCTAAAACTTCTCATAAATTCCTAACTTTCATATGGCAGTTATCAATTCCTCAAAAGTAAAAGTGAAAAGTAAAAAATCATATAAACCCTCTCCACCATTCACAAATCATATCTAAAAAACAAATAAATCATCTCACCAAGAACACACACAAAAAAACCCCCAAAAACAAATCAAATCATCAAAATCCTAATCACATCAAATGGCAAACCAAGAACAAAATCCTCCACAACAAGAACAACCCATTGTTGCTGCCAAAAAACTAAGCTTCAATCTTGAAGATATCATCCTCAACACAAACAATGAGGTTGCTATTCTACACCCAGAACACACTAACAAGGATTTCTTCAAATGTG
>BQNB010095425.1:0-25872 GCA_026074375.1 Tanacetum coccineum
TTCTTTTGAACCTCATCATTATATTTTAATTATTTAGATTGTGAAGAGTAAACCATATCCCTTTTCTTGATTTGGATTTGGGTTTCTCAACATACAAAGCAAGAGGATCTGCTACTTGCTTAACAAATTCATAGCTGTTATTGCCTCTTCCACATTTGATTGATTCTACTGAATAATATTATACACCTTATGATCCAAATCTGTAATTTCTTTTATCTGTCTCAACAATGTTGTATGCTTCTTCCATTCTGATTGTAAAGAATTGAAAAAATTATAGTTCCATACCCTAGTAGCAAAATTCAATTTCATTTGTCTAAATCATTCATGACACCTTGAAACCTTAAGTAAGTATTTTTCAAGAGATTCACCTGGAAGAGCATCAAAAGTTTTATACTTGTACATTGTTGTGTCTATTTTCATTTGAGCTGTAACTTTTGAACCTTGTGAAAGTCTTTCAAGAGCTTTCAACATATAAATACCAGACTCACAACTATCAACCATTATGTAAATGTCATTAGGAACATTTACCATCAATGTCCTTTATGCTTTACGATCCATCTTATGTTCATTCTTGTGTGCTTAATCCCACTCACCTTTTGGTATAAGTCTACCTAATGGATGTGCTACACTCGGTGCTCTTCTCGGAATATCCATCGGAGCCTCAATGATAGACTTCATTAACGATTCACTATCTGGTCTATCTTTGATATACCCTAAGAACCGTTCTTTCCACTGCGGATATTCATCTTTGTATAACACTTGAGCTTTATTCTCATGCCCTATAATCATCAAATCTATACACACCACGAAAACTAGAATAAAAGTTTAACCCGTTTTCATTTTCAATCAATAAAAAATATCCAAATGAAAACGATCCAATGAATAACCAAAGCTTAAACGTAAATGAAAGAACCTTAAGCTTATAAACTTTGTAATCGGATACAAAGAATTTTACTATAGCACTAAGTCTTTCTTATTAGAAATCCAACAAACAATTCGATACATGTACACTTTAACCGGCCCACAAAAAAACCACAATGTTATAACGAGCTTGGACCGATAACATTGGAGACTAGTGTACTTTAAGCAAACTCGTGTATAAACCAAGATGGCATAGAATTAAAACTAAAAGTGGCGAACAATTTGAAACCCTTGGCAAAACTTGTGTACTTTAAACCCTGCGTACAATCTCAATCACAAGTGAAAAAGAAAAAATTATATCCTTAGCAGCGAACTTTTATCACTTAGCAGCGTAGAACATCACAACTTGGCAGCGTATTTTTATCGCTTGGAATTGTAGAATATTAAAACTTGGCAGCATATGTTTATTAAGAAATCATTATAAATTTTATCCAAAGCAATGTATAATTCACCCAAACAACCAATGTATGATTCACCCTTGTAAATGTAGCTTAACTCAATTTAAACACAACGTAATTTGTCCCTTAACCATTGTACTTAAACTAGCATAGAACTACTTAAAGTAATGTATTCTTTCTTTAAGATTTCCATTCAAAGGCCTACAAAGGTTCTTATTTCAAGACCAAACCAATGTAGACTTGTTAAAACCAGCGTAAACTTTTGTAAGACCCAACGTAAAATTAAAAATCTAATTCTCTAACAAGTGTAAACTTGTGTAAAACTTAAAGACCCATGTACTTACAATCATTGGTAAGTGTATAATCTTCAAAGAAACCCTAATTAGTATGACGTACAAACATTCCCCAAACCCAACGTACTTCTTGATAGCGTACTAAATTTCTCAAGGTGTAAAGCCGTTCACTTTATTTCATAAGGCTAATGTAGCTTGTTGTTACAAAATATACAAAAATACCTAAAACCAGCACAGATTGTTGTTACCCATCGTAGATTGTTGACATATTTCCTATGTAATCAACGTAGATTGTTGGCATATTTCATTTGTTAACCAAACTCGCGTAGATATCTCACCAATAGGAAACGTACTTCTTTTCTTTTTTTCTAATAGGCAAAGTAGATTTCTCAACCACTATAAAGTCCAATTATTCAAATCTACAATTCAAAGACCAACGTATACTTTAAATCACACGTATAAACAAACCTCAACCAAAATTACCCAACATAAATTATCCACTTATAACTTACAACACTTACAACCAACGTAAGTTTAAAGTCAAAACATTATCAACCAACATAATTTAAGTCTAAACATTATCAACCAGCCTAAATTCAATGTCTAAACATTACAAGATTTACAACCAAAGACTAGGCAACATACATTATCAAAGTTCGAACATTCCAGTTACAACCAACATGAATTTAATTATCAAAACACAATAAGCAATTTCGTGACTTATATTTTCAATTTTCTCGCCAAAAACTCAAAACACCTCCAATTACCTCAAAACTTAATACAATCAAAACCTAACACCATTTAATCATCTACAATAAGCTACCCTATGAAAAAACATTATCCAATAAGCTAAAAATTAAATCTTGAAGGTATTTAATGAAGGAATGATACAAATACGTGAAAAGATGAATACACTAATCAAATAATCTCGTAGCTCTGATACCCAATGATATGTGTTTTATCACATATCAACTTTCCTTATTAAAATGAGCTTAAATGACCAAAAATACATGAAAAATGCATTGTATATGTGTATTTTGTGAATTATGTCTTGCAGGTAACGGATATGTCAAAAATAGACAAAAACAAAGCTAAATTGGACAAAACCAAGCACGAGATTGGAAGCGTGTGAGAAAAGCAAAGCCGAAGGCGTATACATCTTTAAATGGACAAACCCGTACCCATTTAATGGGCTGGGTTAGCCCATTAAGATTTATACTATAAACCTTAAGCCTACATAACAAGCCTTTATAAAATCCAAGTCCATTAATCATAAAACCCATTCCTGGCCCAAGAAAACAAAGTCCAAGCCCAACTCCCTTACCCGCCTTGATCCAAGTCAAACCATAAAAGGAACGGTTCAAAGTTATTGTTCATCACCTCTTCCCTCCCATTCTTCACCCACAACCATTAACGCAGGGTTAAAACCCATTCACCCACATGAACTCTTGGTAGAATCTTACACACCCCTACAGTCTACACCTCCCAAGCTACGCTGGCAATCCCACACTCTCCCATTGGTTGTGAAAGCGTAGAAGTGATCCAAGGGCTAGAAAAATGGATTGGATGATTGGATTTGATCTAAGGGACGAGATAAGAGATTGGGACGCTCCTGAAGGTCTAGAAGCTTCATTCTTCTCCTATAAATAGGAAGGATTTCACACAGTAGAAGATATCTAGTGTAGTGTAAGATTAGGAGTAGATTAGTATAGCTTAATTTTCACTTGTATTTCTTTTTAAGCTTTGTACTCGCTTTTATGAATTAATAAAAGTTATATTTTCAGCTTAATTGCCTTTTACATTAATACTTTTACTCTTATGTAAAAACTCACTTTAAATTCATATTAAGCTATAATAAGTTTTTCAAAAGCAGCTCATAAGATGCATAAGTTGTTTTAGTCTCAAATTAGTGTTTACTTGTACAAATAAGCTTCTCAAGCTTATTTGTACAAGTTGTTCAAATTATACATCAAATTGGTTAAGCATTGTGTTTTTGAGCTTTTTAGATGATAAGCCAGAAAGAGATGGCTTATGGTGTTTTACCAGCTTGTTTTCAACAAGCTGGAGCTTGTAGATTTAAGCTTTTTTAAGCAATTTAGATCCCTGTTTGAGCTGGGATCAAGGTACACATTCTCTTTTACATTTTAGATTAATATCTTTTGTTACTTATTAAACTGCTTATTTTTGCTTATTCTCTGCTTAATTGTGCTTATTTAGACTTGTAGTAGCTTATTGAATTCAGGTTATAGTTTAGATAAGTTTGTTTGAAGTTTAAAATAAAATCTATCAAAAATGGTCAAATTAGCTTATTAGTGTAGCTTATATTCTAGAGCTTATTTTCCTAAGATTTTTGCTTATTTGCTCTTATTTTTCATAGAATTCTATCTATTTTTACAATTAGAAGCTTATGTGGGTCTGTTTTAGTGTAAAAATGCATATTCAAGTTTTTAAAGGGTGTTTGGGGTAAGCATTGTAATATAAGGAATTGTGTTCATACTGTCTTTTGGTACTCAAATCAGTTTTAATAAGCTCCAATTTAGTCTAAAAAATTAGTTTTAATAAGTTATAAAAATAATTTTTTTTTTTAAGTTTGGAAGTTAGATTAAATCAAAAATCCATGTCTGCTAGTAACAAAGTTCGTTTAAACGCTAATTTAATACCTTTGTAGAGAAAAAGCATAATTAAAGTATGTTTGTTATGCTCAAAATTTGTTTCATTTGCATCATACTAAATCTGTTTTCATGTTATAGTTTGTCAAAACCAATTTTGAGTCTTAAAATCTTGTTGCAAGTGTCACTTTAATATCAAAAAAGCCAAAAACAAAGTAGCTAAAACTGTCATGTTCACTTTACTTTTATAGCTTATTTCCTTAGATGTTGTGCTTAATTCCTGCTTATGTGTGTCCCTTGAGTCTTAATCTTTATTTGTTTTTAGTTTTTAGCTTTTTCTAATTACTTGTTGGTCCTAAATCTTAGCTTAAAAAGTTGGTAATTATCCCTTGAATTCTGTCTTTTAGTCCACTGTCTCAAAGCCCTTTTAAGGTCTTTTAGCTTATTAAGTTTGCTTTCTTTTAGTTTATTTTAGCTTATTAAGTCTAAGTGAGGGTATGTTTGCAGCTTATTAGTTATCCTTTTGCTTATTAAATCTCATAAAAGTCCAAGCAGTTAGTTATATGTCGAAAGTCTTACTAATGTCTTTGTGCTCTTTTGGGGCTTTTCAGCTTATTTGATTTGCTCATTTCTAGTTTTAAGTGCTTATTGGGTCCAGGGGTAAGTCTGTTTCTAGCTTATTAAGTTTTCAATTAGCTTATTGAGTCTAAAAGCTAAAATAGTTTTGCTAAAAACCCAAAGACTTAAAAAAAGCCAATTTGTCTCTTTTATTTGTGCTTAATTCTAGCTTATTAATAAGTTTTGGCAAAAAGTTCTTTATTAAAATTGTTCATTTTAGCTTATTCTATAGCTTTTTAAAAAAGAAAATTAAAAAAATGTTTTGCAAAAAGGTAGGTCACAGGATTCGAACCTGTGACCTCCACTTCACAACACCAATGCCTTACCAGCATGCCCTACATCTTATACTAAGTTTAGTTATAGCTTATTATATTAAGTAACAATTTTAAAAATAAATTACAAAATAAAGTAGAAGGAATGAAGATTCGAACTTTTATGTTTGTGCATGTGATTTTGGCCGGTTTATATAGGCATGGATTAGGTTAAATCATCAATTATTCTTGCAACCTTTTCAACTTCGTCTCAATCCATAACCGACTTTTAATTCTATACTAAATACCATGTAACCCCATGATCGTTGGTATTCTTTCACTTCAACTTCTTCATCGAAAATTTATGGAGACCCCCACATTAAAATTTATGGAGACCCCCACATTAAATTTATGGAGACCCACCAAATGATATCGTCATCATTTCTTTCACATAAAAATTGACACACATACACAAATAAATTATTACACACCCTTAGATGATGGCGTACAAACATGTATTGCATAAACCAATTTCCTATAGAAAGATAAAGGATCAAGTCTGTAAGAATGTATCTGGTCAAAAAGGAAAGACTCGCCATGTCTGCAGTATAAATAAATACCCCGGCAAGATACAATTATTTTCAAACTTTGAACGATTTTCCTCAGATAAATAATATATCACAGATTTATCATCATCGCCAACCTAACTAACAATGGAATAGAATACTAAAAGCCTTATGCACTCTCATATACAAAACACAAACATCCATTTTATACCCTATTAATACAACACTCGATTCATAACGGCATCGAAGAATCCTAAAGATTACATACTAATAACTAAGCAGAATCACAATCCACATGAAGGATTTGATATCCAATTGCTAATAATTTAGCCTAATAACCAATTGCTTTAACTATTACAATCTCTATGAATCTTGAATTATAAAATGCTAATAATTAAGCCTAATAACCAATTGCTTCCAAAAAAACCCACACCAAGCCGTTTATATTAGAGATTGCATTATACATAATTACTTAGGACATGGACATGAAAAGGACAACGAAAATTATATGTACGTTGGCTCAGAAATCACAACGGTAGCAAAACATGGTAGCATTTTATGCCATTCAAATTTTTCCACGCCAAAAGTACGACTCATCGAGTGACTGGATCATCATAGCCAAGCAAGGTGAATACAATTTAGATCTACACACCACCATAATAAATCATAAACTGAAACATATGACAGTTCTCCTTTGTAAGGCTACAAAATTACAACAATGAGCAAACAACAACGTTTAAGACCTCGATTTACAATTTTATTCATGAAATTTCCAAGTAATAAAACTATTTGGGCCTTGGCTTAGATATCATATTGGCCTCAAAAGACATTTGCACTTTATGTCATACTGTTTTTGCCACGCCAAACCAAAAAGAAAAAACAAATGACGTCGTTTAGCCTAAACTCACTTTCAAAAGAATTTTGTCACCCTTAAATGACTGCGTTTTATATAGGTCATCTTTAATTACCCTTGATAATTATAGGATACCATATATTATAGTCATAAAATTTACAAAGTCCATATGTCAAAAGCTCATAGACGGTTTACACACACCATTCCCACGTTGGCATATCGTTGCACGCACTGATATAACTCAACGGTTCATACATTATAATGACTGCAAAAAGACAATTTCATTTTATGCCACACGGTCCATTCCCAAATTGCGACTTAACGGGGTGACCGGATCATCACAGTCGGGCAAGTATTAAACGCTATCGTTTTACAACTCACCTGAATATCATAATTACATGCAAAACTAAAACATTCAGTTTAACAACAATATTTCTATGCCCAGAACACACCAGGTGACCAGAAATCAATCACAAATCAACTAGGGGTGACCAAATCGACCGAGACCAGACCGGACCAAAAAACCGGACCGGGCCGGACCGAACGTATTTCGGTCCGGTCCTCGATCCGGGATTTTTGTTGCTTTCGGTCTCGATCCAGTCCGGTCCGACCAAAAACCCGATGATTATGCCGTGTAGGACCGGACCCGACAGAAGACCGAACCGGATAGGGCCGAAGACCTACCCGGACCGGACCGAATACCGACCCGGACCGGACCATACCATTTCGGTCCGGCATTGTGGACCAACTCGGTCCTCAGTCCGGTCCGGGGCCGGTCCGGTCCGATCTTTGGACCGTGCTCACCCCTACAACCAACCAAGTATTAAACGCCATCGTTTGCTTTATTATTGTATAAAAGGCTAATTATATAAACTAAAAAAAATCAAATCATGCAGCAACTATATCCAAAATATCTCCACAAACGACCACAAAATACAACATGCGACCACTTTATAACTATAATTGAACATAAACCCTAACACCATAAACCACGATTTTGGTTTAATATTATGATATCTTAGGCACAATCTAGTGTTCTACACATCATTCCGACAAAAGCCCATAAAACATAATTCTAATTTTAATCAGCAAAATCAAGAAACTTAAATTTTAAAATAAATTAATCTACGTCTCACCTAAGGTTACCATCGACGTCAAAAAACATAAGTAAATAAGAAATCATCACTTACATGCAACAAACGGTTTCTGTCTTTAGTATTTTTGTTGCCCGATCTAATAACACGCGTGTGACTCTCGTTATTTGTGTGTGTGTGTGTGTGTGTGTGTGTGTGTGTATGTTTGGTTTTCTTTTGCACGCGTGTCTCAAAATTATGAGAATAGCTAATGAAAATGACGTCCTTTGGTTTAAGCATGAAATAAACTACAGATTCATTCCCTAAACGTCGTAGTTGCACCCCTAAATGTCGTTGTTTCATCTATGTCTAGTGTTGAACGGTCCAACCTAAACCTTAAACGGTGTCGTCTTGGCAAGCCCAAAACGCAGTCGTTTGCTTCACTATTAGATAAAAAGGTACTAGGATGGTACGTAGTACTATTGATACCCCCTTTATATGTGCTACCCCCCTTATTACTCACTTTATTGATAGAACAAGATAATTTTTATGATTTTTTGTTATGTCTTTTTTGTTTTTAATTATTTTTTACTTGTCAATTTAATGATTTATATACTTTATGTCTCATACTTTTTTCAGCAGTTTTACTCACTTTATTAACATGATAAAATAGTTTTTTTTATAGTTTTCTAATGTGTATTTTGTGTGTTTTACTAATTTTGAATTATCAAATTCCAAGGTTATAAATAGCGTGAAGCGTGACGTAGCGGCATAGCCAAGCCTCAAGCTTTAGCGTGAGGCGTTGCATCATAGCGTTTTTAAGGCGTGACTCAAAGCGGCAAAAAATATTTATTGAGTGGTCAATAGTAATTAGCTACTAGGCTTAAAATTGAGTTATAGAGTTACTAAACACGAATCTCATGCAACCCAAATTATAAATACTTGTAAATAAGCTCAAGTCCAATAAATATCTTTAAAAAAATTCAAAAAAAATAAAAACAATATTATGAAAAAATATTTAGAACCCTGTCAAATTCTATATTTTATGTCTTGGTTTTTTCGTAATTTTATAATAAAAACAATATTATGAAAAAAGTTAAAAAAAATATTACAATCATTTTAAAATGTGTGAATAACCAATTCCTCCATTTGAATAATGTCCGGAACATATTAGAAAGCTATTTACTTTGCAGACTACAAAATACATGAACGATTGTACATATGTTTGTTACTCTTTTGGCTATATCGACATAGATATTTTCAACAAATAACAAAGTCTCTGTTAATTTCGAAGCTAAAAACAAACTCGTGGTCAAAGGGGTATGTAACAGATGTGAACTGAACGTATATCGATTTATGTACTTTAAAAAGTTTAAAAAATTAACAAAAACACCTGTCACCCATTTTACTAGCTCTTGCTCACTTGAACACTATATATATAATAAGAACTTGCATTCATTTCATCTTCACCATCACACTTCCGCGTCAATCTCACACACCAAACTCTATTATAACTCATTATTTTCATTTGCTCAAAAACTTGGTTCATTTCATTATTGACACATTAGTCCGAAACAGCTAAAGGATCACATCGTCGTACTATTTGTTGTACGTATTTACAAGAGAAATGGTGAAAAAAGAGCTAAAGACTCAAACAGATTCATCAGTGATTAGCAAGAAGAAATACAAAGGAGTAAGAATGAGGAGCTGGGGTTCATATGTTTCAGAGATTCGAGCACCTAATCAAAAAACAAGAATATGGCTAGGATCTTATTCAACTCCTGAGGCTGCAGCTAGAGCCTATGACGCAGCTTTACTCTGCGTCAAAGGCCCTACTGCAAATCTCAACTTTTCGCCTAGCCAATATGATCGACATGACTATTCCAACACCATCATGTCACCTAAATCCATCCAAAAAATAGCTGCAGCTGCAGCAGCCAGCGCAACAAACACTGCTCCCACATCTCCACCATCCCCATCATATTCGTCCTCCATATCATCCTCCTCACCCTCTCCACCACCACCTATTTCTCCTATAGAAGACGAAGAAACATTATTTCAAGCAAATGACCCTCTTGATGGTACCTTGATGTCATTGGTTGCACCATGGTACAGCTTTGATTCACCATGCTACAATGATGGGATGCCCGATGCTTCCTTTTTCGAGTTTGATGATTATTTGTCATCCATAATCAACCAAGATGTTTGTGAAGAAGAATGTGGTGATATCTACCTTTGGAGCTAGCTTCTGCAGATAAATTTTTATTTTGTTAAATCATTCTTTTAAATAATGATCTTCCAATTGAAGATACATTTATTTACTGACTATTCTTTACTGATTTTATTTACGTAGTTATTACACATTTATTCATATGTAAAGGGGTGTGGGGGAATAATATTTTTTTGACGATCCCATGTGAGTCTCTTGCAAGTATAATATATTGTATGTCACAAATGTAATGTTCTTTGTCTCCTTGATTTGAATAAAAAGAAAGAGGACAATATTTTATTGGTTATATACTTTTCCTTAATGTTTTTGAAACAAGTTTTGGAGACTCGCGCTTCGCTGCGACGAGTTTTGTCATTGTGTTTTTCTTATAGAGGTTTCTTTGTTGTTTGGGTTTTTCCTACTTGTTGGCCCTAACGAAAGGATCTATGATCTAAACTTAGTCACGATATACCAAAACATGAAATAAACGTGGTTCCTTTTAATCTGTCATCATCGAGATGAGTGTTTACATGTCTTCTATTTATACATAACGAAAAGATGTCTTACGTGAAAAGATGCGATGGTTCATTCGAACCAACAGGTGTGACTTTTCACAATAACTGTCTATAACTAACTTTTAACTAACTTAACTAACTTTTGTTTTCCTGCAGATTGGGATTAACCCAATATTCTCCCCCTTAATCACAATCGCTTTGTCGTAGATCTTTAAGTCCAATAAGTTGTCTCATTGTTAGAAACTTGATCTTCGGTAGTGCTTTTGTGAGTATGTCAGCCTTTTGATATTCCCCACTTACAAATTCAACTTGTATGTCTTCTCTTTCAACGCATTCTCTTATGAAGTGGTACTTTGTATCAATGTGTTTGCTTCTTCCATGAAATACGGGGTTCTTCATCAGTGCTATAGCAGATTTGTTATCAACCATTATGTAACTTTTTCTTCTTGAGAACGTGTAAGCTTGCTTAGCAGTCTCTTTAACCATAATGCTTGTGTTGCTGCTGTTGTTGCTGCGATGAATTCAGATTCACATGATGATAGTGCTACAGTGGCTTGTTTTTGTGTACTCCAGCTAAAACCATAGTAAAATATTATTCCAGTAGTTCCTTTTCCTTCTTGAGTGTTGACTCTGTAACTACTGTTGCTAAATCCATGTATCTTGTTTCCTTCGTTATGCTTGTAGGTGATTCCATAATCCTTTGTTCCTTTTACATAGCGTAGTACTTGCCTTATAGCCTTCATATGTTGCTCCTTTGGTTCTTGCATGAAACGACTAAGTAATCCAACAGAATAACTTAAGTCGGGTCTTGTGTGAAGCAGGTATCTTAAGCATCCAATTAAACTTCGATATTCAGTTGAGTTGACCATTGTTCCTTCAGTAATCTTTGTTAGTCTCGTTCCTGGATCCATTGGTATTAGTGTCTCGTTGCAGTCTATCATTCCAGCTTCTTTTAGGATCTTGTTCGCATAGGCGGTTTGCTTTATTGATATGTCATCACTAGTTTGTGTGACTTCTATTCCTAGATAGTAAGCTAATAAATCCATAGGGTCACTCATTTTGAATTTTTCTTCCATTTGAGCTTTAAATTTGTCAATCTCCTTCTTTGGTGTTCCAGTGATGATTAGATCATCTACATAAACTCCTATTAGTAGTGTTGAGTCTCTTGATGTCTTTGTGTAGATAGCTTGTTCTAGTGCGCATTTCTTGAAATCTAATGACTTCAAGGTGTTGTCTAACTTTATGTTCCATGCACGTGGTGCTTGTCTTAATCCGTATAGAGCTTTTATAAGTCTATAGACTTTTCCATTATCTTCTCTCTTTATAAATCCTTCGGGTTGCGTAACGTACACTTCTTCTTTTAAATCTCCATGTAGAAATGCAGATTTTACGTCGAGGTGATGTACTTCCCATTTATTGTTAGCAGCTATGGCGAGTAATAATCGGATAGTTTCCATCCTTGCTACAGGTGCGAATACTTCTTCAAAGTCTATGCCATGCTCTTGTATGTAGCCTTTTGCTACTAATCTTGCTTTATGCTTGATTATATTTCCATTAGCATCTTTCTTGGTCTTGAATACCCATTTTAAACCAATTGCTTTATGTCCTTTGGGTAGAGTGGTTAATTCCCATGTGTTATTTCTATTGATGGAATCTAACTCGACTTTCATTGCTTCAATCCATTTTTGATCGCTTGATGCTTCCTTGTAGTTCTTGGGTTCGTCTTCAGCCAATAATAATTCCTCGGTGTTCTCGTATAAGTCATTTAATGTTCTAAAACCTCTCAACGGCGTATGATCAAAGTGTGTATGTGAATTTGTGGTTGAGATTGAACCACTATCACTTTGATAGATTGATTGTGTTGAGGCATTGGGTGTGAATTGAAGATTTACTTGTGATGAACTTGTTGATGGTATGTGAGGTGTTTAAGAATGTGAGGGAGGGCCTGTTGTTGGTGATGCTTTCCCCCCCCCCTTATCCATCATTCTTTATTATTAGGAAATTCATTGTCTTCTTCACTTGGTTGAGTTCCTTGATCATGATGTTCACTTGTGACTTTAAGTTTTTCTATTTTGAAGTTAGCCTATTCGGGTTCGTCGTTAATGTGCTCACCCATGTATTCCTTCCAATCCCATGTTTCATTTTCCTTAAACTTTACATCTCTACTAACACATATCTTTTGTGTTGTTGGATCAAATAATCGATAAGCTTTTGATCCTTGTTCATTTCCTAAGTATACCATTCTACTGCTTCTATCATCTAACTTCGTCAAATGTTGTGATGGTACCTTTGCATATGCTATGCAGCCGAAAACTCTTAACTTCTCTAAGTTTGGCTTTCTTCGTTTGATTGCTTCATATGGAGTAATGTCTTCTAGTGCTTTTGTAGGAACATTATTTAAGATGTATATGGCGTGTCTAACAACTCCAGCCTAAAAAATTTGTGGCATGTTCGTTGCTTTCATCATACATCTTGTTGTAGACATAATTGTCCTGTTTCTTCTTTCAACTACTCCATTTTGTTGTGGTGAGTAAGGTGCGGTAAGTTGTCGTGCTATACCATTTTCTTTACAATATTGTGTGAATTCTCCTCCTCGATCCGTTCTTAACATCTTTAATGTTGTCCTTAACTCATTTTCTATAGTCTTCTTGTATTCTTTGAAAGTATCAAAGGCTTGATCTTTCGTACTTAAGAAATACACCCACATATATCTTGAGTAATCGTCTACTAATAATAATATGTATTTCTTTCCAGAAGGTGTTGGTGGTGAGATTGGTCCACATAAATCCCCATATACTAAATCTAAAGGTGAGGTTGATCTAGCTTTTCTTTTTTAGGAAATGACGCTCTACTATGTTTTTTAATTAAACAAACATCACAAATTTGTGTTGTATGTTTAATGGCAGATATTCCATGAACTACATCCCTTTGAGCCATTGATCTTAGTGACTCGAAGTTGAGATGTCCTAGTCTCGCGTGCCATAACCATGTATCGTCTTTTAAATTTGCTAGTAGGCAGACTGGTGTGCCTATCCTCAGACTTGCTTTATATAGTCGGTTTCTTTGTCGTGTAACTTTCATGAAGATTTTGTTATCCATGTCATAAAGTCATAATTCATCGTCTTCCATTACTACTTTACAACCAATTTTAGTAAATTGTCCAAGGCTCAATAAGTTACTCTTCAAGCTAGGATTGTAGTATACGTGTGATATAATTCTTTGCTTCTCGTCATCACATTCTATTAAAATTGAACCTTTTCCTTTGATCTCTATGTATGAACCATCTCCAAATCTTACTTTTCCACTGACCTTCTCATCTAATTCTTTGAAGTGTTCTCTTACTCCAGTCATATGGTTACTAGCTCCATTGTCTAAGTACCATAAACTATCCATATTTCTCTCTTTATACCATACATCTTCTTCATGTAGTGAGACCTTTTGTTATTTAACTTCTTTTACTTGATTCCCTTCATCCGAGTCTTCTAATATTACCATTAATAGGGTTGGTTCTAAGTCTTCTTCAACAAGATTAGATTACTCATTTGTATTTGTCCTTTGAGGTCAGTTAGGTGCAATATGCCCTATCTTTTTTACATTTGAAACATTGTAATTTGCTAGTATCATAGCTTGATTTCTTGAAGTTGTTTCTATTAAAGTTCCTATGAGAGGTTTCTTCATCTTTCCTCTCTTCCTTAAGTTTTTCATGGGGTTTTCCTTGTGAAAATCTATGTTTTCCACGCCCATGTCCTCTAAAGTACTTTCCTTTGCTTTCGTGTGGTGTGAACATCAATTTCTCTTGATTGTCCACTTGTTTACCTTTCTTATACTTAATTCTTTCCTCATATGTCTTGAGTCTTCCAATTGCTTCTTCCATTGTCATTTCACTTAGGTCAGAATATTGCTCTATTGATGCAACTATTTGCAGATACCTATCGGGTACATCATTTAATAGTTTTCGTACTAGTGTTTGATCTTCAATTGTGTGCCCTAGACTGGCTGCTTTGTTTACTAATGTTGTTAGTTTTTCGGTGAAGGTGTCGATTGTCTCGTCTTCCTTCATGTGTAGCATCTCAAAATCGGATTTGAGTGTTTGTAATCTTGCTTGTTGAACTCTTTGTTCACCAATGTGTCTAGTTTTCAAAGCATCCCATATGGCTTTCGCGGTTTTGTGCTTTGTTATTTGAAGCAATTGTTCTTCGGGTAAAGCTTGGTAAAGGAATGCGATAGCGGTCTTATCTTTTTTGTTGTCAGGTTGTGAGTCGTCTTCGCGGCTCTAGCATTTCCCTATATAACCATTCGCTTCGAGAAATGATTTGCATTTCGAATTTGCCATAATGAGTATTCGTGGGTTTTAGCACAGACATTGGAATGAGGTATGTACTAGTGAGTACTTACTTATTTCTTTGACCTTTCTCCCATTCTTTTGTCATATCTTAGGATATTGTATAAATCTCCGCGAATGAAATATCTAAACTCTAAGTGTGTCGAAATTTTCTTTCTGGTGAGGCTCTTTTGTTTTGTGCCTTACCAGGTCTATTTTTAACTTATGGGGATAGTTTTTTCTAAAACTATCCTGGAGATTTTTATATTCATGGTTTGAATTAACCCAAGGTCGAATTACTCCTTAAATTATCCTTTAATATCATAAGCAGTTTAAACACTAGGTTACTCTATATAGGAAGTGTTTTTTTCTAAAACAATAAGCCTTGAAAAGATACTAGCTATAAACTATAAAAGGATAGTCCTTTTCTAACAACTATCTATATAGAAGTGCTAATATAGATAAAAAAGAAAAGTTTGAGGGTGTTATAGGTTTTTTGAACTTGATGGGTTTCAATAACCCTGTGCCCCTTTTTGATGCTAATAAAACTTGCGCCTCTTTTTTCTTTGGAAGGAGACGCGTCTCTTCTTGAGACCGGTGCTTCTTTTTCTTCTTCTGATGGTTAATCGCCGATTAAATGGTCGGATTAACCGTCTTTATCTTCTACGGTTGTGTTCTTCTTGAGCCACTGGATTCCCTTTGATTGTTGTGCGAAATTAGGGTTTCACAAATTTGGGGATCTTAGAAATCGTCTAAGAATTTGGGCCTTTATGGATAACTTGAATCAATTGATGATTCGATTAAGGGTGCAAGTCTTATTTCTTCAAGAACAGGTGTGTTTATTCCTTTTTTGATGATTTTGATTACTGCCCCTTTATGATGACTTAGTGTTATCCGCTCGATGTGGTTTTCTGTTTTGAATCTTTGTTTCGGATTTTGTAACCGTGCCTAACCTACGATCTTTGATGTTTCTTGGTTATGGTTTTTTTTCGGTATGATGTTCTTGAAAAAAAAACTGGAACTTTTCAAAAAGTGAAAATCTTTTTGATGCCGGTTGATTTAATCACAGGAGTGATTGATCCCTTGGTGATAGAAAGTTGGATTCTCTTTGATACAAGTGTTTGATAAACACACGAATATGATTTCTGATTGTGTGTCCAGGCGTATTTTGCAAAGTTTTGGCCGAAACGAAATGGTTTTTCTTGATTCAAAAACAGGAACATAAAAAAATCTGGTATATGATGATTTGGTTTGCAACCAAACCAAGCTCTGATGCCAAATGTTGGCCCTAACGAAAGGATCTATGATCTAAACTTAGTCACGATATACCAAAACATGAAATAAACGGGGTTCCTTTTAATCTGTCATCATCGAGATGAGTGTTTACATGTCTTCTATTTATACATAACGAAAAGATGTCTTATGTGAAAAGATGCGATGGTTCATTCGAACTAACAGGTGTGACTTTTCACAATAACTGTCTATAACTAACTTTTAACTAACTTAACTAACTTTTGTTTTCCTGCAGATTGAGATTAACCCAATACTACTGGCCTACTGTTTTACACATGCATTTATACCATTTTCCCATTTGTATTTGCCGCAAGCTTTTACCACATGCCACTGTGTTATTATCGTAAATTGTATATCCATTTTCCTTGCAGTAGCTGTAAATATGATATAGTATATACTATATAAGTGGTTGTTGATAGTACTGCAACTAAATAAAAATACTCCACATCAGTTAATGTCACATGCAGTACAACAATCAACTAGATACATTTTTCAGAAACAAAAAATATTACTTATAAATACACTCAAATAATATAAGAGTAGAAGAAACAGTTACAAGTGGAATTGGCTACACAGGCTCTATCCAATAAGGCTAAAAACTGCAGACTCTGGTTTATCTAGGCTAGGCTGGCCTCAAAATGATTACACATCGGGCTTTGAACCAATACTTGGCTGATTTAGGACTGCCAAACCTGATATGAAAATTAGAGTAATGAGTAATGATTAAACAAACAAAATAGTTCTATACGAAAGGGTCAAAGAGCAGACTATACATTGGTTAACAAATACTACATGCTTGTACAGCTGAATGCAAAAATATTGAATGACATCTGGTTGAGTTTATTACATTATAAATGTGAATTTTGATATTGATAAAAATTCCTTCATTTATGTTGGAGAGTGACACGTCCTCACTAACGCCCACGGAAACACCATATCTCATCCTAGGCATGCATAAGACTGAGTGGAGAATACCAGATTGCAACACATGAAACCATTCAGGGCGCCTAATCAATCCAAAATATCTTGAAAGGATTTGGGGACTTGTAGTTTATGTCCAAACCGTAACGAATACTGTTAAAGATCTTTTATAAAGTTATTCGGTTTTGCATAAACAACTAACTGGAGCATTTCCGCACAATCCCAACAAATCAGATTACAACTTTTTAACAAAAGTTTCTATTAGGGTATGACTCAAATTACCTTAGTTATGTGAGCCTTGAAGAACAAGGAACATATTTTCTAATTTAGTATGTGTTTAAATTAGGAAAAGAGTATATTTTCTAATTTAAATATGTATTTATATTAAAAAAAAGATTGTGTTATAGCCTATATAAATAGGGATGATTATGTAGGGGTTTTCTTAATCCATAAGATGACGGTGTGAGAAAAACTTACTGAGAGAGGTTTTTGTGAGTTTTTTTTTAAGAGTTGAAGGTCTCAATTCTGGTTAATCACAAAGCTTTATCTAAAGTTTTTCTAGTTGGATTTGGCTCTTTGGGAGGCCGAACCGGCAACTAGTTGTGTGTTGTGTTTGTTATTTATTGTCTCTTACTTGTTTGGTTATTTGTTGTCATGATACTTTGTCCGTGTTGTGTATATCCTTACAGTGGTATCAAGCCTGACGGTCTCGAGAAAGAAGGAATAATCAATACAAACCTTGGAGGAGGCCATTACGAGAAGAACGAAAAGTTTGTGTTTGGTGTATGATCCTTTACTGCTCTAGGGTTGTGTGTTTTGGATTGCTGTTTTAAAAAGATGGCAAGTGATATTCTATCGCATAAGCTCTTCCGCGAGCTCCTTCTATTTGTTAAACTTTATTCTGGGAATATTGTTTCTCGAAATGTCCTAATTTTCGGCATCCCATCACCATTTGTTATAGTATTGACGTTATGGTCGCTGCTGTTGGGTCCTGGAGCGGTCCCGACTGATACAACTTTATCCAATAGGTAATGCAACTCCCCTTAAACGAGATAAACACCTATCGACGAAACAGATAGTTAGACTATTCATTTCGGGCCACTAGTAGGAAGACTTAGATCGCGATACATCCTAGTACTGCCAAGTAAGTTGGGTACTTACATACATAGGTCACGTTGATGTGAATCATCGAACATTACAGATAGTAGAAACGAGACTCCGTCCTCGGACGTTTAGAAACTTTTACAAACGTACTCACGCGACTACACCTTCTTCTTGAGGTTTTCACTATAATGAGACTTTCCCTATAACGCGGTTATACCAGTCATAAGATTTGTAATGATTTTTTTTTTGAGATACCCATTTTGATGGATTTAATATCCTAGTCAAACCTAGCCAAAATTTTTGGGATATTGAGAATTGTCGAAACACCAAAATTTTGCTGAATGAAGTTATCATCGTCTTGTTTAGAACTGGTTTATTAAATCTTAAATCTTTTCCTGGTCACACAATAGGTTAACACAAAAATTAAATCTCGGGACGAGATTTCTTTAAGGGGTAGGTACTGTAACATCCGGCAATTTTCGGAGTTTTAAATGACTATTTTAAACTTTGACTTTTCAGGTCTGACCTGACTTTTTGACTTTTGGTCTTTTATTGTCACATAAAAATCAATTACCGCGTAACCGGTAAAATTTTCGGAACATATTTTAAATAATAAATCATATTTATTATTACATCTCTCAAGGGAAAGCTATTTTTAACTTATTCGATTGAATATATATATATATATTATTATTTATTATATATTATATATATTTTATATATATATATTATATATAATAATATTATATATATTAATTCATAGTAGATTTATCAAAACGAACACTAAAGCACGTTTTCATTTTTCGGACTCTAAAGCAATTTGAAGTAAAACGACATTCCTGACAACTTTTTAGTTTTGACCGAGATCTGAAAACAGTCAGAAGGTGACTGAAATGTCCTCGCAAAATTTTGAGCACAACGCATGCCGACCTAAAATAATTAAATTTATATTTAATTATCATAATTTATTAAATAAAAATATTTAATAAATTAATTATATTGTTAATCGAAAACGTTGTTAAAAACGCAATTATTGCAGCACAAAAATAATTAAATTTGTTTTGTTATTTAATTATCAGTATTTATTTAATAAAAATATTAAATAAATTATTCATCATTTTAATGAAAAGCGTTGTGATAACGCAAATGCTCGAGCTTGAAATCCATTCTATTGCGGATTAGACGTAACCGGTTTACAAAATAAATAACGAACCTTTTTATAAATGTTATAAATATACTTATGAAATATTATTAAATAAATACTCATTTTTATCAGAAAAATGATTTGGAAAACAATGGCGCAAGTTTCGAGATTTGAATCGTCCGTTAAGTCGCTCAAACGGGTCCCGAACCGATAGTTATAAAAACTTTATTAAAAAGTTACACTTTTAACCCCACACTATTTAAATTTGTCACTTTAGTTTATATATATATATAAACTTATAATATCTTTTCATTCCATCTCTTATAACACACACACATACTCAACATATCTCTCTCTCCCACTCATCTTCTCCGGCGAGCTCCCGCCGCTTATCCGGCCAAACCCAAAAATACTCATCTCCACCCGATCTACTCGATCCCTACTACCACTCTCCTCTACGCGCCATTTTCCCTCCCCCACCAGCTGCCGCAGCCGCTGCCATCACCACAACCACCGGACCACCACTAAAGGGTGCGTTTCGTTGGGTTAATATCAACCCGAGAAGGGTGCGTTTGGTCTGTTTTCATAGATTAGGGTGCGTGTGGTTTTCACAGCAGGGTGCGTTGATTTTCATGCCAAGAGGGTGCGTTGGGTGAGTTTATTAGGACAGAAATGGGTGCGTTTGGTGTTGTGTATAACCAACTTTTGGGTGTGTTTGGTTTACATAGATTAGGGTGCGTTTGTTGGTATGACAGCAGCACAAGAGGCACCAACGAGTGCGTTTGGTTTCGTGGTATATCACCACCGGGTGCGTCGGTTGGGTATAACATCCGAAGGGCTGGGTTCGGTTGTGTCCGAGGCACCAACGAGTGCGTTGGCCTTCCTACTCGCACAAGGGGGCGTTTGGTTTACGGGATAACAGCCCAAGGGGGTGTTTGTTTTTGGTTATAAACACCCACATAGGGTGCGTTTGGGCTGAGAATCAGCCAAGAGGTGTGTTTGGTTTGGTTAGTTTTATAGAAACGGGTGCGTTTGGCTGTTATAACAGCCATAGGGCGCGTTTGTTTGCGGGGTAACACCCAAAAGGGGTGTTTGGTTGTGCAGTCAACAAAATAGGGTGCGTTTGGTATAGTGGCAGCAATAGGGCGCGTTTGGGTGAGCAGTTTCAATAAGGGTTCGTTTGGTTAATGAAATTGATTAATGAAAATTATTACAAGATTTTATAAATATTTAAAAACCGGATATATAAATTGGTGGTTTATAATGGTTAAATAAATGTAAATTATATTATTTTGTTTAGATTAGATAAAATAGCATAAATATATTATACCTGGAACACGCAGACATTGGAAATATTAGAAAGCGAATAATTTCATCATATATTGATTAAGGGAAAACGTCGAGTTTTGCAAAAATGGAAAACGTTATATAAATGGGAAAGTCATGAGGAAATTTTATATATTTATTAATGGTTCACTAAAACTGCTATCATTTTAGAAACCGATAAAAGGACTATGTCATATTTTAAAGACATATTAAAATATAACTACGCCATAACTTGACAACGAACGAAAACTATATTTTTACATTGAGACAACAGTTTTAGAAACGACCCGTCGAAGAAACGAAATATAATTTATAAAATGTTATTTATATTTTATAATGGTTATAAACTATTACAAACATGGTTTGATAAATTCATAACGTTAAAACATGTGTCAACCTTTATACAAAGTTTCCTCCTCACAAACAAAGTGCTTATGAAATACCTCCTCCATAGTGACCAACTACCACTTGAACTCACCCAATCGTATCCTCGATATCAGTCATGAACTACATTTGCACTAAATCCTGAAAAATTTATTCCACACATTACAAAATCCCATAATTGACACCCCCACACTGACACCACGCCCTCCACCTCTGTATTACCCAACTCCACAAAACCCCCCCAACCCCCCCAGACCGAACAGTTACTCGCGCTCCTATAAGTACGAGACTCCCCGCCCTCTTTTTTCCTACTCTCACTTCTTAGCACCGCCCCCCCCCCCCCCCCACCCACCCCCTCTCCTGCGACCCTCCCCCCCTCTCCGCCCTCTTATTGTAGCATATCCTAAGAAAAGAATATCCTCTCTAATAAGCCTACGCTACATCACACCCACGCTCCTCCTCAATTCCAAAACACCCTTATCTTCTCCCCTCTATCCCCCCTCCCCCCCCCACATTCCCCTGCTACAATTTGACAATTAATCTCACCATATTTCCACAAAATAACCCATACAACAAGGATACAAAACATAAATTAACAAAACTGAGCCAAAATACACATAACGCCCCCATCTAAGCGGCTCCCCCACCCTGCCCACCCTCCTTCCTTTTTCATCCACCCACCACTACCCCACCCCGCAGACCCATCGAAGTATCCCTCCACGCGCCCCCCCCCTCCTCTCTACTATCCCCCCCCCATTGACACACCCTCTTGCCGCCCTATATTTCTCAACTCTTTTCCATTATTTTCCAACCCACCCCCCATACCCTCCCCCACCCCACAAACCCCACATCATGCAAAACAATCAAATTCTAAATTAATTTTATTAAAGTGTAGCATCCCGTTGACGTAATCATCCATCGGAAAAACCCAGACGCATTATCCTAGGCTAGTGGGGATCTTAGCGTATAGGATTAGTTGCTACTTCTCAGCTCGAGCCGTTCACGGTCTTTTGTCTCGTGTAGTCTTTTAGACACGTTTTCCTAGGTAAATGGTATGTGTAATTAAGCACATACCAATAAACCATCTATACTAAGATGTTTTTTGAAACCATAACTCAAGAACCAATGGGGTTATCCAGCGGTAAGGGCTTAGCCTGTTAGGACAAAAGTGCTTAGAGGTCTTAGGTTCGAATCCTGAGGAGAAAATTAATCCCCCATTGGCCACGAAGGTTCACCTGCGCCGACTCCGGGATATCCAAAAGAGTAGTCGCCTTGGGGTTAGTCGGCTCGCAATGTCGAGTCGGAAACCCAAATAAACTCAAGTTTTTATGGGAGCAATGAAGTGTTGTTAGACACTTTCCATTGTTAGTATAAGTTAATGAGCTACGCTAACTCTCAAGTAGGAGATGTTGGTTTGTGCTCGTTACGTAGTAATTATTTATACGACTATAAAATACGCGAGCCTGTCTGAGATACACGCGTATACACATAGAATACGTTTATTATGTAATCTTGTCATATATTTATTAATATAAGGCATACATGTTTGAATCAAATTAAATTGTACGTTATTTAATTTCGGTTGCCCTTCAATTTCAAGTACACTATGAAGTTGTGATGACACTTTTATCAAAAGGTTGAAAAGGATATAATTAAAAGTTACCGGAAGATAAAAAAGTATATAAAATCAAGTTAAGAGTGTAAATTATGAAAATTAAGTTTCTGTGTGACCTTTAACAATAGCCATTAGAAAAACATGTCAGTGATTATACGAGTTAAGGAAGAGAAGTGAAACTTCCGAAACGTGACGTAAAAAAAATCAAAGCTTGAACCTTTAATGTCTTATATGCATTAGGTTCTCAAGCATCTCACCTAAACAGAAAACTTGTAGAGTAATTTGTTTACTTATTTTTATTTAAATTAATAATAAAAATGGTAAATAGGTTGGGGCTTAGGCTGAGGTCAGGGTTGGGATCGAAGCTGAAGCTAGAGCTTGGCAGGGGGCGAGGTTGGGTATGGATGTGACTCGAACATATATTATAAGTCAAAAGCTATAAGTTTTATGAAGCTGTTTGACGAATTAACAAATGTATTATAAAAGAATTTGTGTCTCAATGGCACATTTGTTGTGTGATAAGCTCCTCAACCTCATGGGTTCAAGTACTGGTTATGACATGTGAAGAATATAATTATTGTATTTACTCTGAGATAGATAGTTGTCGTTCATTCATTTAATTAGACGAAAACAAATTATTACTCATGTTTGTTTATTTAATAAATAAACGCATATAACTGAACTTTTTATCGCACGATTAATAAAGTATTTACCGAACCGCTCTACATTTTACTAATAATATAAGCACTTACTTTCCTTTTCATTTTACTTTCTCTATACTAGCAGCCAGGTATTCGAGTGTTGCGGCGACGGGTACCTTTTAATATAATTTTTAGCGAACAATATTTTTAATTTTTTGTTTTTCTTACAACGACATCTCGGAAAACGACAATTTAAGGTTTGAGTAACTTTATGCAATTGGTTATGTTTGATTTATGTTTTAATTGGTTTTAGTTTTTTTATATTATATAAAGTGAAAATATTGTTGTACTCTAGAGTAATAAGTTGTTTTTAAAGTAGTATTAATTATATGTTTTAAAGTATTTGTGCATTAAAAGGTTGCATACCTAACTTTCTAACTTGTATTGCTACTACTTAATTAAATGTTATACTTAATTTTCCAGCATTAATAAAAAAAGATAAGGTAATAATATTTATTATTGTTTGCATTAAAGGTTATACAATATGTTTTAATTGTTGTATTACTTAATTTTTTTTCATTAATGAAGAAATAGATTTTAATCTATATCTTTAGTTGTTTGCATTAAAGGTTATAGAGTGTGTTAAAAAAGTTGTACTCCCTCCGTCCCTAAATAAGTGTCCACTGTTGACTTTTAAAGTCTTTTTTCATTAACTTTGACCTTAAATTATTTTGATTGTGTTATATAATACTTAATGAAAATTATATCAGTAAAAATACATTTAAAACTCAATTCATTCATATATTTTTCATCAAATATTATATAACACAAAAAGAAATAGTTAAGGTCAAAGTTGCAAAAGAATGAATTTAAAAATCAATAGTGGACACTTATTTAAAAACGGATGCAGTATTACTTAATTTTTGGTAATTAATGAAGAAAGAGAAAATCTCTTTTACATAGTTGTTTGTGTTATGCTTTTTCCTACCATAGTCATACATATTTGGTCTTATTATTACTAGATCTTTGTAATAATACAAATTAAATATTGTGATCGTTAAACAACAGTTTACGTGGCCTTGAAATCAAGGCTTTGATTGGATAAAAAATTTATTGGTATGTAACTTTCTCAAAAAGTATACCCACAAAAGCACATACGTCGATGTTGCCACTTTTTAAATAACCTAGAACATGTTAAACCGATGTTGCCACTTTTTAAATAACCTAGAACATGTTAAACCTTACACATCACTCGGATGCTTCATAGATCACAACATGTTGCCTATATAAACAACCATCATTGTATCAACTTTCATCCCACAGTACCACAACTCAACTTTCACAAAGACACATACACTAAAACAAACAAACACACCCGACTTATTCATTATGGCAGCGACCATAAATTCCTTGTTTTACGAAGACATGATCAGTTGGTTGGCTATTACGAGCTCTACCATTTTCCAAACCTATAATTTGAACATTTCTTCTGTATTTTTATATGCTTTTATAACACTTTTAACACTTGGGCTTGTGGCATGGACTTTTTCAAGTTATGGAAGCCCGGCATGGAAAAATGGACGCAACAATATAGGTCGTGTTTCCATTCCGAGCCCCTTAGGACTTCCCATCTTTGGAAGCTTGTTACGTTTGGCACATGGATTGCCTCACCGAACCCTGGCATCCATGGCTTCGTCAAATCATGCAGCCACCGAACTCATGGCTATCAGCTTAGGGTCCACCCCTACCGTAGTTGCCTCTGACCCACAAACCGCTCGTGAAATCTTGACCTCCCAGCATTTTGTTAACCGTCCTATCAAGCAGTCGGCAAAACTACTAATGTTTGGCCAAGCTATTGGCTTTGCACCTAATGGAGTATACTGGAGGCTCTTGAGAAAAGTTGCTTCATCTCATCTCTTTGCTCCCAAGCAAATTTTCGCACATGAACATGCACGTCAGCTAGAATGTTCCTCCATGTTAAATAACATAGGCATGGATCAATCTCTGCATGGCTTTGTTATACTCAGAAATCATTTGCAAGCCGCTTCTTTGAACAACATAATGGAAATAGTTTTTGGCAAAACCTACAATAAAGTAGGGGATGATAATGAATTCATCGAGCTTCAAGAGATGGTGAGAGAAGGCTTTGAGCTTTTAGGGGCATTCAACTGGTCAGATCATCTACCATGGTTAAAGTACTTCTATGACCCCTTTCACATCAATAAACGATGTATGGCTCTTGTACCCCGAGTCTCAAAATTCATAAAAGAGATTATCGCTGAACACAAACTCAAAGATTCGGTTAATTTCCGTGACAGTTCCGACTTTGTTGATGTTTTGCTTTCGATCGATGGTGAAGAAAAGCTAAGTGAGGATCAAATGGTGGCAGTTCTATGGGTTAGTACCGTCCCTCCTTTTTATCCATGTTGTTATATTTTCTCAAACATAACTAACACTAATGGACTAACACTTGACGTACACGAAAACTATATGGGAATTACATAATAAACGAGACCCTAGCAAATAGAATATGTAATGTTTTCTATCTATGGTCATGAGTTGTGGCAAACTTATAAGTTTGTTCTCTCGCACTTTTGGCAACATGATCCCTCTACATGGGAAAGTACAAAAAGACTTAAAATATTAGAGGTCCCAATCATATACGTGTGGTTCCTTCGTTAATAATCATGTTTTTACAAAGCATATGGAATGTCCATCAATAAATACATTAATAATTAATAAATCCATCCTAAATTTTATAACGTGGACCTATGTAGATTTTGAAAGAATAAAATAGTGGATGTCAAGATCCTTCAT
>BQNB010095426.1:6404-25872 GCA_026074375.1 Tanacetum coccineum
AATCGATACAAACTGTATGAAAGGTAAGCCTCCTAAAGAAATTCGTGAGTATTTCAAAATCACTAACAATTTTACTCCTGAATATGAGGGCATGGATATGTAGGCTTTTATAGTTTAGTTCTGGTAGAAGTTTTTTTTGGAAAAACATGACAAAAATTTCTATGTGTGGGTCGATGAATCTATTCATGATATAATATTTCGTTAAAATTTGTTTGTTGGTTACAGGTTTTTCAAGTTTTCGTTTTATAAATTGTTGTTTTAAACCAAACATCAAACAGATTATCTGTATTCTTGCATAAATCGAACAAAGTTTACAGCTTAAACAAGCTTTATGTTAATTCAATTGTTGACTGTCCTAGCTAATCAAGCAATTTTAGTTATACACATGTAACATGTATTTCGTCTCCTATCAAAATTTTGGTAAAGAAAAAGTAAGGTAACACCTAATATCGTCTTCCATGAATTATGGGTCTCAATACCGTCTTCCATAATGTATAAAGGAGGTTGAGATGTAGACAGCCATACCTCTACCTAGGGTAGAGAGGCTGCTTCCGTTTCTACCAAAAGTAGAAAAGGACCTTCAGCCTTGCAAGGAGTGACCAAATTTTGATATGTTGATATTATATATAAAAATTATCTTCTTGCAGCTACTACTTAATAACATAAGAATATAACTTCAAATACAGCTAAAATTTATCTCTTATTTTAAATTTTACCCGTTAGAGTTATGACCAATTTTACTCGTTATCTCTTATTTTACCAAGGTTTGAGTTCTTGATATTACGTTTACTTTTTCCCTTTCTTATATTCTTGACTCTATAGACTTGTAACATAATGTGACTATTGCAATCCTCTCAATTTATGATGAATATCACTAGTCATGTTCTCTCACAAACAAAATAAGAGAGCTTATATACGGGCCTAGTTTTTTTTAAATAAAGGACCTCACTAGTCATGTTCATCCCAACTTGAGACTATCTCAATCCTTTATTTAATTAAAAGAAAATAACATTTGTTTTGGTGCTTTTCTTTAGTTGTGATGGTGTCATTATCATCTAAACATTTCAAATATTTTATAAAAGTAACAATAAGCATAAATGCTTTCAAAACACACCAACTAATATAAAAAATTACTCTACTACAGTGTTTCCTAAGATGATGAACAGTGCTAGCTACAGTAACATAATAATAAAAAATTTCCACTCTCAAATCCCTTAAACAAGTGTCTCCCCACAGAATCCGCTCCTTATTCATTGGGATAATCTAGTTCCTTCTTCTACCAAACTCTTCCTATCCACCATCAGAACTCGTATACCACACGCTTCAGACCCATCAATTTAATGAGCTAAAATTCAAGGTATGTTTTTACTGAAGATTTTTTTGTGGTATTAGGTTGTGTAAGGTTTAAGATAAAAAAATTAGTTGCATACCAAATGTTTGTGAAAAATTGTAGTGACGATTTTGGGTTTTTTTTGTTTATAGTTGGTGGAAATGTTTTAAATCTTTCAGAGGCATTAAAAATAACTTTTTTGAAGCTTGAGCTATGTACTTGCATATCTGAGGGAATAGCCATGGGTGATTATGAACAATATTAGCCTAAGAACTTATGAAAGTGACTATGACGATGTAAATGTTGTTTTAGGTTCACCTAATAGTTTTCACAAAATGGATATGTTGCCCAATACCGCCTAATCCTTAAATAGCAAGTCTCAGATTTAGGTATTGTAACTCATGCCCGTGAGTTTGGCCATAGATCTGTTATATTTTTGGTTGCTCCTAAGTGATTCAGTTAGTGTCCCCAGCCATTGTTTTTCAGCAATAAATGACAAGATGTGGTGCATCTGGCAGGATGCCATCATGGAAAGAAACAAAAAACAACAATGCTAAGATTGTATAACCTGATAATGTGATGAGATTTGCCAAAGTTTGTACATTACATTTATTTTGTGCTAAATTATTATAGAACACGTTTATGAGTTCATTATAAAATGTGTCAAGTGATGCATATTTTCTTTTAAAGAAATAATTTAACAAGTTTTAAATTTATAAAAACTCGTTCATCGATGTTTACATGCACTAACAGGAAGAGAACCCGGTCATGTGTAATGTAGGATTTGTAAATCCACGGTCGTCACAAGTTTGAAAATGCTTTTGTATAGGTTTGAGAATTAAGATAGGAAGTAAATGCGAAAAAGTAAATTGAGAAGAAGTCTATATGGAGAAAAGCGTACTAACCTAGTTACTTCATTACTCCTGTATATGACATGTTCCCTAGTTCAAGGTCTAAGTATCGTTTTATTAGTGTTCTAATATTAACAGATCCAAATTTACGTTTGAGGATCCCAATTGCTCGAAAGTCTCGATGTTAAGGTACCCTGGTTGTAGCTATTAATTACTAACCATCCAAAAGACGTGTCCATATATCCTAAATAAATTATTAACCCTCTTTGAAAGAGTTCTTGTGCTTTTTAAAGTATTTAGGGTAATTAAGGCGGTAATGGGATCAATTCCTACACTAGGGATAGATGCCAACTTATCCTAGTACCTTTGTAATTCTAAGTTCAACGGTTTGCTTAATAAAAGAATTATCAGGATCAAAGCTACCTTTCAATATTACCAAAACGTAGGGATCTATGACAAGCTATAAGGATATCTAATAAATCAATAATCAAACAGGAAACATTAATCATAACATTAGTAATTACATAACTAGGCCAACAGTAGAAGTGCTTAGCTACTCATGGTAACAGAACAGTAAGAAATAACGAAGGGATTCATTGATCGAAAGCTCATAATTCTTACAGGATTTATTTATGAATGATTAAATACAAAAGTAAGTAAAGTGATTTCTCCCTTGGACTTCAAATGGATTTCTTTGACCTATGGAAGCTTAGAAAGGTTGATGATGAATATTCAGATGGAGGGCTCTATTTATACTTTTCGAATTTGTTATGGAGTAACCTTTATGTGGTTACGCCGTAATCATGTTGATGTGGGCTTCCTTATCGTAGGCAAAATTTATGTTACGACGTAAATTCAATGTCATTATTACATCGTAACGCTGACTCAGATGGCTCATCATTCCAAAATGAGATGTGTTACAGCGTAATCTTTGCAAGTGATTACGCCGTAACCTGTGTGATGACCATTATTGCCTTAGTTATGTTATGGCGTAACATAGGCAAGATGGTTACGCAGTAAAATGTCGTGAGAATCCATTTTTGCTTGTTTTTGTGTCCAAATCCCGTGTTTCTTGCACAAATGCTTAATTTCTTCCTGAAAACAATAAATAAGTGATTAAGTAGCATTTTTAGGCATTTATGAGATATTTACAGGCATTTTGATAGGAAATTTGATACCAAAAGTATTAAATATTTGATGTTATCATATATCCCCCCACTTGACTTCTACTTGACCTCAAGTAGACTTGTTATAATAATTTATAAAGAAATTTCCCCAATTTAACTCGGAAAAATGAATTCATAATTTACTTATGCTAGAAAACATCAAAGTCGAACACCTCATGAAAAGGGGATCAAAAATCACTCAACTCTTAAACTAGTCTAAGTGTTTCATTTTTGGGGTGATCGCTCAACAACACTATCATAGCATGTATTCTATCATAAGCTTGGAAAGTACACAAAACTCCACCAACTAGAGTTAGGGTCTAAATGGTTTTCAAAGGAAACACGGGTAACACATACTGGTTTGACAGGGTGAATTATTCTTGTTATCTAAACTGAAAGTGTTACACCAACAAGGGCGACGAAACCACATATACACATCCGTAACGATGGATGAGACATGTATGATTGCTCACTCCCTTATTCGAGCAAAACCAAAGGTTAGTTTGGAGAATGATATAGGGTAGGATAAGACATGAGATACACATTAATTGGTGTTAAATGAAAACACAAAACAAATAGTCAAATATAATCTAAGGTGGTCATAACCAGCTACTGTCCATCCATAGTCCAAGTGTCCAAGCGCGAAAACCTGATCATATCTCAATAATGGGCTAGCTTCAGATATAACAATGAGATACTACGGAGTATACTATCCTGATTTTCAAAATCAACAGATGGCTTATAGTTGCACCATCTTCATCACTTGTTGGATTTATAACACGTAACCAACATTTACACAAGGAGTTTCTTCATACTTTTTTTTACAATACTCCTGTCATAAATACATCACACATCCCCCCACTTGAGATGAATAATATCAAAAGTGATAATACTAGGGGTCTTTAATGATCATAATGATATGTCTTCAATGAAAGTACCAAAATCTTCGAACCTATTTCCTCAAACCATGGACTTAGGTAGCCAGAAATTTCAACCCAAAGAAAGATATAGACTATAGGGTTGGTTAAGGAGATATGGTGTAACAAAACATATGATATTGGGTTTAAATAAGAGATTGGCTAAACGGGGTGATCTAGGGTATTTTGCACTAGTAACGAGTGCAACAAAGGGTTTTATCACAGGAGGTTGACAAGTCAGTGTAACAAGTCGATAAACACATACAATTTTACACATATGGGCTATTTGGGTTATGACCTAAATGTTTCCTTCTCGAACCATCTACTCTTACTAATCAATTAGGTCTCAAAATGATGTACAGACCAAGTTCTAAAGTCTACAATACTACCGGCACACTTATGTTTTTTTGGTTGATTTTTGTAATATGGATGAAAATGGAATCATCAGTCTTAATCTCACCAATAGAAATGAAAGGTAAATGTGCATTCGGCAAAGATTTAATCTAGTTCAGTAAGAAAAATATGTCAAAAAAATTTAGAATTGGCACCATTTTTCAAAGAAAACTAGAAAATCGAAGGCAAATATAGGTCAAGTGGTAATTCTGCTCCCATCCCCCCACTTGATTTGTACAATGTCCCTATTGTACAATAAAGGAAATGAAAAATCAAAAATAGGAGTAGAATTAGAACAAGAGACTCCCTTAAGTATTGCTCTAAACATCAAATGATGATGATATGGGATGAATTCCCGTCAAGCGCCTCTTGAGCAACCTCGTTTCCCTTGAAATCACTGAACACACCTAAATGCATTAAACATTCAAAATGAAATATACAAGAAAACCTAACTCACTTTTGTAGGAATCACGGTTGCATTTAGCATATGCGACAAGCCTTTTAAACCACTTGGTAGCCCAAGTGGACGAGTGAAGTCTCGTAAGGGTTTTCAGGGAACATACCCACAAAGTTCATTTAATTATACAAGGTTTAGTAAAAAGTTTCAAACTGATTTTAAGGTTTTCAGGAGGTGGTTACGGCGTAACCAAGGTGGTTACGACGTAATCATGTGATAAACAATTTAATGGTTAAGTTTAGTTACGGCGTAACCATGGAAGGGTATATGCCGTAATTATAATGTTTACGGCGTAACTATATTGGTTACGCCATAATTGCTGCATCAGCAACAATATTACCACACGATTACGAGTCGAGATGATCTCGAATTCCGTCTCCTTGTTGTTAAGATCCTATAAAAACAAGTAAGAAACAGACCAACTAATATGCAAAAATAATACATAAAAAGATATGCATAGGGTGCCTCCAATGAAGCGCTTGTGTGCTACATTATCGGGTGGTGTAATGTGGGCTGTTTAAGGGGTCAAAGGTTGCATCACGCCATCTTGTAAGGGAATATCATTATCCTGCTCCTCTTCCCTTGCAACAATTGCTGTATCACGGAATGGGCTTAATGGCGTATACGATTGCACCACTGGTTTAAGGTTGGGTAAAGTGTGTATGGTAGGTGTGATCATTTGCCTAAGCTTTTCTACATCCTTGACTGTAATATCACAACTATTATCCATCTGAGTTTTCTTTGTGAGTCTTTCTAGGAATTCCAATCATACAAACAGCTTCGCGAGTTTTGTAAAGGTTACCCTTTTGTTCCTTCAAACATCCTGGGAATGGCGTATGTTGTACATAAGGGTGTTTAATAGGTAGGCCACGAGGAACCGGCTCCTTCATGTCATTCCTTCCTATAGGTTCTACATTGGGTTAATTGATCAGCTTTTTCCTATAGGTTCTTTGTTGTAGTTTTAAGTGCCCTTATGTTTGATTTTGTGTTTTCGATGAATTTCTTAATCCATTAATCTTTCGCAGCCTATTTTTTAATTGATTCTTTACAGAATTTGATGAAGGTTTCCTCCAAGGATCTCATATACTTGCTCTGCTCAATTGCCTTGTCCTCTTTTTTGAGAGGACACTCCTTGGTTAGATGCGCCCCTTCACAATTATTGAAACTTTCTTAAATGGCATGAATATTTTCTTCAGTGTTTCAAAACAAGGTCTACAAGGCCGATTAATCGCCGATTAGACGCTACAAGGCCACTAACCTTGCCAATTAATGTAAAAAGGTCAAACAAATAGGTCAACAGTGGTCAACGGCGATCAACGGTGGTCAAACATGCCGAAAACCTTCTAATCTTTCTGGAAGTACCTAAAACTCACCGTAAACTTGTTTTGATCACTTATATTAATTGTTTAAATCTATTACAAGTTTTTTAAAGAAAAACTTGTCAATAATATCTATAACTTGTTAGAAATACACAAAACTTGACGGAAATACCTAAATTTTGCCAAAAATGCCAATCTGATTAATCGCTTATTAATCCCGCCTTGACCGATTACAAGCTACAAGGTGGTCGACCACCCAGCTAACAATTCATGATTTTGGCAACCTTGATTTTCTTTAAGTTTTTGTGTATCTACGCTATCCAAGCTATCGTTGGTTCTTTCCCTAGTGGTTGCTTCATCATACCAATTACGTAAATGGTCTGCCATGACTTGTATTGATTTAAAGCCTTGAATTTATGTCATCAGAGGAATGAATCGTTTAGAGACGAGCAATCTGTGGGTAGGGGGTCTAATCATGTGTAAAAAATCTAAACTTTGTGATGATTGTTCAGATCGCGTTGCGGACATCTAATAGTAGATCATTATACATTTCCTACGCATGATATATTGTCTCGTCCATCTCTTTTTTGAAATTGTGGATTTTTTCTAATTTCATGGCAGTTTTAAAAGGCGGACAATATCGCTTGATGAATACTTTCTCAAGAAGATCCCATGTAGTGATTAACCCTATAGAAATCATGTTTCTATCTCAAGGTTGGTCCCGAGAGTGTAATAGGAAACACTCTAAGCATAATGGCATCGTGAGTGACGCTCGGGAAGTGGAAAAGATCAACGATCTCTAATACCCTCCGCACATCTTCATGGGCATGTAGCTTACATTCTGATTTTCAACTTGAGGGGCTTTTGCTTTATTATTTGGAGTGACGTCGGGACCCTTGTTACCCTTTACTGATTTCCACGTTTAATTTCTTTGTTTTTCATTTCTGAAAATCCTGAGTTAGCAGAAAAATATTCAATTTCCTCAGGCGAGTAATGGAAAGGTGTGTATAAGGGTGTCCCATCTTCCATATAGATGGCCTACATTCCTTAAATTTTTCCTTATTCGTTCTCTCTTCAACCTCATTGGTTAAGGTTTTTACCTTAGTCTCAAGACTTCGAATAACCTTATCGGGATTTTCCTGACTTGTCTCAGTGTTCAGGAATAATTTTTTAACCATTCGTCTTGCTCAACATGTCTCTTGGCCATTTCCATATATTTATTAATTGTTTTTGTTAGATTTGGTTTTCTTTCGCTTAACGAAGGTTGGTCATTACTTCGCGAGCCATACCCAGACACTCCCCCACTTAATCTTTCGTTAATACAGCTGTTGTTTAGGAAGGGTCGATCGAACTCCCCATACTTAACCTCTTCCACACTTTTAGTTTCTTTGTTAAGTGGGCATTCCTTGTCGAGATGAGGTCCTCCGCAAAGCTGGCATCCTACTTGAAGGGCATCCACGTTTTCCTTTAGCTTCTTCATGTCTCAACTAAGTTTGTCAAGTTTGGTGACAATGGCGGCGATTCCATCAGAGTTACCGCTATTGTTATTATTCTTCTAATGAAACCGTCTCATGCATCATTTTTTGAGAGTGGTCCGTCATAGTTTGTATTGCCGTTAAGGCTCGAGCAGGTGCCATACCAGGAATTAGCCCCTATGCATTGAGCAATTGGCGCTTCATAGTGCTCAAACCATTGTAGAAGATATTCACCTTCTGCTGGCTATTGATGTCATGGGTTGGGAGCTTGTAAAGTAGGTCATTGTACCTTTCCCAAGCTTGCTACAATGTTGCATCACCTTCTTGCTTGAAGTTGGGGATTTCTTCAAGCTGTTTTGCAGTCTTAGATGGTGGATAGTACCTTTAGATAAAGGCCTTTTTAAGTAGACCCTAGGTGTTAACGGTACTTGGAGTGAGCCTGTCCACCCATCTTTTAGCTGCTCTAGTGAGTGTGATGGGGAAAACACGAAGCATGATTACGTCGCGTGTCACTCCGAGAATATTAAACAAACTAACGATGTCTAAAATAAGCTCAACATGCTCCTGAGCATCGTCCTTTTTATTACCGGCAAAGGTGTCTTCCCTCAATTCTCGCATGAATTGACTCTTAAATCTTGAAATTAATATTGCCTAGATCATGGTTTAGCCACGCTCGGTGCCTGGTTCCCTCGAGTCAACGTCAAGTATTTATCCATGGTGAGGTCCATCTCCTATATCTGAAAATTAACAAGAAAACTAAGAGAATGTACTCAAAATGGAAAACTAAATTAACAAGAAAAGAAAATGCTGAAATAAAAACAAAATATAAAAAAAAAATTCAAATTACAACTAATTTTAGCTCCCCGGAAGCAGCGCCAAAAACTCGATGCTTATTTTCTTTTAAAGAAATAATTTAATAAGTTTTAAATTTATAGAAACTAGTTCACCGATGTCTACACGTACTAACGGGCAGAGAACCCGGTCATGTGTAATGTAGGATTGGTAAATCTGAGGTCGTCCCAAGAGCTAAGTTTAGATTCGTTATAATTTGAAATGTCACATGTTAGAAAATGGTTTGAATAGTTTTGATAATCAAGACAAGAAGTAAATGTGAAAAAGTAAATTGAGAAAAAGTCTATAAGGAGAAAAGCGTGATAACCTAGTTACTTTGTTATTTTTGTATATGACATGTTCCCTAGTGCAAGGTCTAAGTATTGTTTTATTAGTGTTTTAATATTAACAGATTCGAATTAACATTCGAGGTCTGTTTTATACTTCTAAGGATCCCAATTGCTCGAAAGTCTCGATGTTAAGGTATCATGGTTGTAGCTATTAATTACCAATAAAAGAGTTCCTGCGCTTTTTAAAGTATTTAGGGTAATTAAGGTGGTAATCGGATCGATTCCTACACTAGGGATAGATGCCAACTTATCCTAGTACCTTTGTAATTCTAAGTTCAGCGGTTTGCTTAATAAAAGAATTAGCATGATCAAAGCTACCTTTTAATATTACCAAAATGCAGGGATCTATGACAAGCTATAAGAATATCTAACAAAACGATAATCAAACAGGAAACATTAATCATAACATTAGTAATTACATAACTAGGGTAGCACTAGAAGTGCTTAGCCACTCATGGTAACATAACAGTAAGAAATAATGGAAGGATTCATTGATCGAAAGCTCATAATTCTTACAGGATTTATTTATGAATGATTAAATACAAAAGTAAGTAAAGTGATTTCTCTCTTTGACTTCAGATGGATTTCTTCTACCTATGGAAGCTTGGTTCACCCCTTGATGCTGTGGTAGAAGGGTTGATGATGATGAATATACAGAATGAGGGAACTATTTATACTGTTCGAATTTGTTATGAAGTAACCTTTATGTGTGGTTACGCCGTAATCATGCTGATGTGGGCTTCATTATCATAGGAAAAATTTATGTTACGGCATTGATGTGTCGTTGTGAGGTTGTAATTTATGTTTCAAGAACTCAAACGTACATGTACGCCATAATGGTGACTAGGATACGTCATCAGTCTTCATACGTGGCAGGTTACGACGTAAGGGTTACTAAGTAATTACGCCGTAATTGTTGTGTTTTCTTAATTAGGTTACGACATAACTCCTGCGGGGTGGTTACATCGTAACGGGTCTAGAGTATCCAACTTTGCTCGTTTTTTATCCAAATCCCGTATTTCTTGCTCAAATGCTCGTTTCCATCCTGTAAACAATAAATAAGTGATTATGTATCATTTTCAGGCATTTATGATATATTTACAAGCATTTTGATAGGGAATTTGATACCAAAAAGTATTAAATATTTGATGTTATCAAATTTCTCCCTATTTGACTTCTACTTGCCCTCAAGTAGACCTGTTAGAACAATATAAAAAGATTTCCCCAATTTAACTAGGAGAAATGAATTCATAATACTTATGCTAGAAAACATCAAAGCAGAACACCTTATGAAAAAGGGATCAAAATCACTAAACTCTCAAACTAGTCTAAGTGTTCCATTTTTAGTGTGATCACTCAACTGTACAGTCATAGCATGTATTCTATCATAAGCTTGGAAAGTACACAAATCTACACAAGCAAGAATTAGAGTCTAAACAGCTCTTAAGGGCAACAAGGGTGACATACATGTTTAACAAGGTTAATCATTCTTTAAATGTCATCTTAGCCAAAAGTGTTAGATCAACAAAGGCGATGAAACCATACATACACATCCGTAATGACGGATGAGATGTGTATGATTGCTCACTCCCTCATTCGAACAAAACTAAAGGTTAGATTGGAGAATGATATAGGGTAGGATAAGACATGGGATTACATTAATTGTGTTAAGTTAAATACACAAACAAATAGTCATATTATAATCTAACGTTGTCATAACTGGCTACTGTCTCCATCCATAATTTCAAGTGGCCAAGCGTTAATCATCTGATCTTTCCATATCAATAATGGGTAGTGGTAGTATATAGTGATATATCTTGCTATTATTGATGAAGCCAAGTCTCACTAGCCTACCTTCAAAATCAATAGATGACTTATTAGTTGCACTCTCAAATCTTGAAACTTGTTGGTTGATAACACCTAACCACATATTGCTCATAGAAGTTTTATTCATACATTTATTTCACGATACTCCTATTGTAATACAATATATACTGTGACAACCGTGACTTTATCGAGGTTAATTTAACCGTTAGAGTTAACTTGCTTAGCTTTATGTGTTTTGATTTGTGTGTGTAAGTCGACTTGGTGGTTTATGTGGTTTGATATATGTGTTGTTATATGAGTTTGTGAGAGTGGAAATGAATGATTCAGTCATTTCATTTCGTATGTGATGGTGATTTCGGAAGTATAGTGATTTTTATTATTTTATCGTCGGTAAAATTAATGAAATGTGAATCGTTAATTTCGAGTTGAAAATTTAATTAGAATGTTGAGGTTTGATAATTTATTTATGAGGTAATTAATAAAAAAATAATTTGGGAAAAATAATATTAAGTAGTGTAAGTGTCTTTATTTTAAGTTTAATGTATTTATTTAATAAGGGTTTTAAGTGATTATGTAATAACATATATAAATAACATATATATATGTACAAATTTCAAAATTATAAAAAAAAATATATAATTAAGGGGTGTTTGTGGGTCGGTTTTAAAGAAAGAAAAAAAAGGAAACAAAGTCATAGTCTAATTAGGAATGTATTTGGGAATTATTTAAACTTTCTTTGTAAACCTTGTAAATACCAAAAACCCTTCTCTCCCTTTTTCTTTTTGATCGACCGGCCAAAGAACAAGAGAAGAATTTTTTTTTTTTTTCTATCAAAGATCTAGAGGTGATAATTCGTGTGTAATCAAGTAAAGGGTTAGGTATGTTTTCAATTAAGTTTTTGTTTAATCTTTTTATAATTAGTAACATTAATTGATGGATTAATTAGGGTTGTTAATTTTCTGTAATTAAGTGATAATAATATGTATGGGAGTGATCATGGTTGGATTAGACGCTTATTGGTGTAATTGGTTAGGTTTAGAACGCGTTAGATTTGGAATTAGGGTTTGGCAGAATTTTAGGTCGTGTTGATCGAATGATATCTTGATGACAAAAATAATTTTTGGGTTGAATCTTGTGCCTAAATTGAAGATCAGAGAGTCTAGTTTTCGAAAAGTCTGGCCCCGAAAGGTTTTAAGGTCGGGAAGTTAGTCAAATAATTATTGCAAGAAACGTTGTCAAAATAGTAAATTCGGGTCAGATTTTGGTCTGATTTCGGGGAGTAAAACCCCTACTTAAAAGTTGAATTGAGTGTAGCCAAAAATCAGAGGTCATATTTTATGTGTCTATTAACTCCAGCTCAAAGCATAAGTATTTATTCATTGTCTAAGTATTTTTAGAAAAATCAAACTTTTTGGTGTGCATTCAGATCTGAATTTGAGTACTTTGTGATGTTGAATTTTTATAAAATAGTTAGGCTTAATATTATTTAAAAAAAAATCAAAGTAGTTTATAACCCATTGGGAAGGTAAGGAATGAAAGAGGAAAAATCAATTTGGTGATTTAGTATTTTATTTGTGGTCATAAAGTGACTACAAAATTCTGCCGAAAAACTAGAAAACAAGAATGAATGATTAATGGTATTTAGAGTATAAGTGAGATAAGGGATGTAAGGTAAAGGGTTTATAATCATAATATAAACTTATTAGTCCATCAATTGATTATTACATCTTCTTGGGCATTTAGCCTAATCGCGTGTAACATGGGTTTTATTTGTGTTTAGTTGATTGCAAGGATTTTGTGAAGTAGCTGTGCATCAGGTGAAATTCATAGTCCCTCTTTTTACATTTCTTATAAATTGGGATGGAAATGATGCAAATTGGTTTTTGAAATGTTTTAAATTGCTGTGATTAAGTGTTTTAATTTGAGTATGGACATTGTGTGACTGTTACATGACTTGATGTTACATGTTGATTATGATTTACTTGCATGTTCTATATTTGGCATGTCAAGTATTAGAATGGATCGGATGGGTATGCCTACCCAGTATTAGAATGGATCGGATAGGTACGCCTACCTAATATTGGAATGGATCGGATGGGTACGCCTACCCAGTATTGGAATGGATCGGATAGGTACGCCTACCAGTATTTGGTTTGTTGATATGATGATTTGGATTGCATGTTAGCATAAGTTCATGATAGTTCATAATTGTCCTACCTTGTCTTTAGTAATCACAGTAATTGATTGAAGGTTTGAATTGTGTGTCTTAAACCTATGACTCTCACCAACCTTTGTGTTGACGTTTTTTAGCATCATTTTCAGGTGCATAATGAGGATCTTAAGAATAAGAGGAGTGGCTAGAGAGACCATTGGCTGCTTGAGGAGTTTAATCTCCTAGTTTATTTCTTGCGTGTTTGAATATTGAATGTTGTTGATTTGCTTTGTTTAGGCTTCTTTTGGATGTTTTGCATGTCTTGGTATTGACGTGAACCCCTTTTTGCTTCAATACAAGACGCCAATTATCTTTTATGTTTGTTTGGGTATTTCATACCACCTCGTGTCTATACCTTGGTTTCTTTTATGCATTGTAGTTCTCTATATAAACACCATTGTGTTGGGATGATATCTGTTCTTGTTACGCCTCGTGTTCCCGCCTTGGCGGGGTGTGACATATAGATCAATAAGGATAAGTCTTCCATGAACATTTAAAATTTCTGAATCCATTCCCCTGAACCATGGACTTAAGTAGTCAGAGATTTCAACATAAAGAAATATAGACTACAGGGTTGGCTAAGGCGAAATGGTGTAACGAAACATATATAATATTTGGTTAAAACAAGAGATTGGCTAAACAGGGTGATCTAAGGGCATGTTGCACTAAAAATGAGTGCAACAAAAGGGTTTTATCACGGGGGTCGACAAGTCAGTGTAACAAGTCGATAAACATACACAATTATACACATATAGGCTATTTGGGTTAAATCCTTGATAACGCCTTAGTTATACATATTTTTGGCGGTGTTATTTGTATATATTTCTTCATTTCTCGTGAACTTTCGATACTTAATCACATGAAATATGTGCAGGTTCACTTAAAGACAGTACGAGCTCAAAGAATTCAAATTACAAGTATTTACACTCACCGGAAGGAAAATTATAAGAAAAGAAATAACAAATCAAGAAATTGAAGAAAGTGTGCCGCACTTATAACATTGTGAGCCGTACTTATCAACGAAATCAATGAAGCCATTTAAGACACAAAGTGCGTCGGTTTTCCCAAAATGTGCGCTGCACTTCTCTTCGGCATTAATGATAATCTAACCGACATAGGGAAAGTACGCCGCACTTATAATAAAGTGCGCCGCATTTCTGGCCTCTCACAACCTATAAATAAAGTGGACTTCTAGCCATTTTACACACACTTCAATATATAAATCTCTCTCAAATTCTTCATCAATCTCTAGGTTTTTAGCACGAAATTCCGGCAAAGACAAAGAAGGTTTATAGTATTTAGTAAAATAACAGGTTTAGTAAGATTCAATACTTGTAAACGGGTTGTATTTATGCTCCATAGCCTATCCAGATCTTGTATGTTTCTTATCTCTCTATTTCACTTTGTTATTATGAACTTCATAGCCATGAGAGGCTAAATCTATCATAACTACTCGGTGATGTTAATATAATAAATAATTATTTTGTATTATTACGATTGTAATTCTTAAGCTTGTGTTAAAGTCCTATCGTGTCTTATCTTGTTAACTTTGTTCATCAGCTTTGATTGTATACACATAACAGTATATGTCGAAAGACCCATTGTGTGCTATATAGTTATAAAGATTTGTCTGTGGTCTTTATCGTTTGGTTGGAGAAATCCACTCACATTATTTGATAAACAAAATAGATTTGATATAATAGTAACTTGATTATTTGCGTGACACATCTGATTAAGTTAACTAATATAAGTCTTAAGTTAAAACAAGTTAATTTGTGAAAACGTTTTTTGACGAAAAAACCTTTTTATAAGTTAAGTCCTAAAATCAAAGATCGTAATCATTACCATTGCTTAGGCATTATATACAACTATCCGAGTAGTCATACTTTCTTTATTATTAGAAATCATCTCAATCTTATTCTTCATCTGAAAAAGTCATTAAGATTTCTCTTAAAAACTCGCGATTATATGAACATAATCAAATCCCCATTAATGACATGGTCTTACCTGAAATATTATACTACATACGTGGGTTATACTTTACCCGTGTGTTTCCATTTAATAATCGGTAATTCTAGTCTTATAAATTTAAAGCTTTTGAAACACATCAAAGTTTTTGGCGCCGTTGTCGTGGATTTTAAACTGTTCTATAATCATCTCTTGTTATCTTTTAAAACAAAATTAATCACTTTTTCCTCCTAAAAATCAATCTGCTTGCTTGCTGTAACTCTCGTTGCAGAAAGTGCACTGCACTTTTTGCAGTCAATTTTTTTTTCCTAAAAGCGTTCTCTAAAACATCCAACAATTCACCTTGGATGCATACGCGTGCTTCCAACTTTGAATTGTCGTATCATTACCCGAACCTGAACGAATCGTAGACTTCATCGACGAAACAAGAGAGTCCCATTCGAACGAAGGGACGAACGACCAACACAACCCATAATTGTCTACCTACCCATTTTTGACATCAACTATTTTTGTTACTTTCTTGATATTCTTGAAAATTACAACCCAATAGATGATGAACCCATGTGGGCTACTGACCGTGTTGTCGCTCCGACCCCCGGTTTCGCAATTACCATTCCTGAAACCGCAAACGAATTCGCCATTTAAGGTAACCACCCGACTCTCGTTAAAAGAAACTGTTAATAGAAATAATGCCTAAAAATGTTATTAATATTATTCGACTTCACTACTTTTGATAATCATAAAATGTAAAAACGATCTATGTAAAATTAAACGTAAACAAGTAATTAGTCGTAAATTTTCATTTCGAAAATTAATCACTTAAAGGTATGAATAAATAAATGCTTAATTTATTTATGATCAAAGGAGTTTTTAATTTTCCTAAACCTTGCATTTTTATAAAATGTAACAAACATTTTTAAAACTTATACAAAACATTTTTGTATTTATAAGAAATGTTTTATTCAAAATAAATATTTTGAATTCAAATTTTCTCTTTAAAATTGAATAAAACTAATCCAGGAAACACCTTCCCAGGAAAAGACAAAAATGGGAGCGTCCTACTATAGGTGGCCCCCTTATAGGTATGGGCGGCCCCCTTAGTGATAAGGGGGCCAACATAGGAGCTAAGGGGGCCAACCATGTAAAACGGCTCTCAGCTTTGCCTATAAATGGTGGATTGTTCCCTACAAAATTTTCACCTTGTGCACTCATTTTCTTTCTGTTCAAAATCAGTTTATATATCTCCTAAAATCCTTTGATCATTTAATCTTAAGCTTTTGTTTCCAAGTGATTTGGCAAGAGTATATACATTCTTATACGCAAGCTACGAAGTATTATAGCTTAGTGTTTACATAACGTAGTTACGATTGTGGTGTATCTTGTAATTCATTTATATCTCTTGTGATTGTGTGTAATAGTTAGATCGGGTTGATCGTGTTAGTGTTTAGGTAAAGTGATATCTTGTTAGTGTGGTTAATATTTTAGGACTCAAAATACAAGCGTGTGATAGATTGGTTCTAGCTAAGATTAGGACTCAACATTTAGCTTAGTGTCGAAAATTGATGTAGTAATCTGTGTACAGGTTTTTTCGTCCTAAAGGTGTTTTGATTGACTAGTGAAGAGAACTCTCGAGTTGGGTACTCGAGGAGTGGAGTAGGGCGAAGAGGAGCTTCGTTACCGAACCACTATGAATCAGTGTATTGTGGTTTGATCTTTCTAACTCTTATCTCTTGTCTTACAAGTTTACATTGTTATTTATTGTCATTTATTTACTTAACTAGATTGTTCATATTGTGTATACATTGAGATCACATAAAATCGAATCTAACTTTTTATATACAAACATCACATTAATTTAAAAAGTTGTAAACTATTCAGCCCCCCTTTTAGTTTCCACAATTGGTATCAGAAACAGGTCAAACAAGATTTTTAAAATAAACTGAATTTTAAAACTTGAATTGATCTATTGAATCGGAAAAATATTAGAAGGGCAATCTATGCAAAGACCACCACTATTTAAAAGTGATGGATTATTTATTGGAAAAATATATTTGAAACTTATGTGAAATTAAAAGATCTAGATCTTTGGCATGTTATTATCTATGGTGATTTTCCTCCTATTCAAAATAATCCCGAAACTAAAAAGGATGAAATTGTATCATTTGACAAACAAAGCGATGATCTTAAAAAGAAACTTGCTAAAAATAATGAAGCTAAAATGGTAATTTATAATGCTTTGCCTCGTAAAGAATACGAAAGAATTTTTATGTGTATAATCGCAAAAGAAGTTTGGAGCACTTTATTAATTATTCACCAAGGTAATAGTCAAGTCAAGGATATCAAAATAGATCTTCTTGTTCAACAATATGAACAATTTACGATTCCGAAAAAGGAATTGATAGATAATCCTTTTGCTAGATTTAACACTATCGTTACTAGTCTAAAAGCACTTGATGAAGGTTTTTCTGGAAAGAACTATTGTAGGAAATTTCTTAGGGCACTTCATCCTAAATGGCGCGCAAAAGTTACGTCTATTGAAGAGTCAAAAGATTTGACATCACTATCACTTGACGAACTTATCAGCAACTTGGAAGTATATGAAGTGATAATAAAGAAAGATTCTGAAATGGTTAAAGGCAAAAGAGAACAAAGTAGATCTCTTGCCTTGAAGGCTAAAAAGGAATCTAGTAATGAAGAAAGTTCGACCTCCGATAGAGAAGACGAAGAGTATGGTATGGCCGTGAGAGACTTCAAGAAGTTTTTCAAAAGACGAGGAAGGTTTGTAAGACAACCACGTGATAAAAGAAAGTCGTTCCAAATAAGTAAAGATGACAAAAATGGTAAAAGTGAAAGAAAATGCTTTAGATGCGGAGATCTAAAACACCTCATCAAAGAATATCTAAAGACATCAAGCAACCAAAGTCAAAGGGCTTTCGTTTAAGGTACTTGGAGCGATAGCGAGTGATGGGTCATTGTGAGGTTGTAATTTAAGGAAGTTCAAGTTTTAAATTTATATTTTTCCGACTTTACCAAAAACAACACTTTAATGGGTAATGTACCCGGTCAGATGAGAGTTTCGTGGTAAGTAGGGTGTTGATTACTAAGAGCGAGAAACAATCTTTCAATCTATTAATATTTTGGTTATCTAGACTAAGTTAATTCTATTCTATGTTAAACCTATGCTAAACCTACGTTAATCCTAATTCTAACGGATAAGGGGGTTTTCAGCCTAGGAGACTGGCACGGGTTTGGTGGTGACTAAAATCAATTTAAGACACAATAACACACGCATGAAAATTAACACAAAAGATAGAAGATCGGTCTAGCCAAATATAAGAAAACTGTATTAACCATGATTAATCCAATTAAAATGTTGGTTTGTTTATTTAGTGCAATGAATGCTTATCTCGAGGCGGCATATCATACTTAAGACTTAAGCGGTACTTCTTCCTAAGACCTAGACACGTAGAATTCGGTCATAATTAAACGCATCCGTATAAAGCATCCTATTTGTTGATTATAATCTATCTTGGGGGTTAAAGCAATGGTGATCTTGTTAAACCCTAGCTCATAGAGACTTTACCCACTTACTACTTAATGGCAATTTATATACTAGTAGTCCACTGGCCAAGTCTTTACCAATTGATTAAGAACGTACTTGTTGATCCCAAGGGTCACCTGCCGGTCCAACTAAGCTCACTAATCTAAAGACAAAGATAGGTCATTATTTTTTATCCTATTGGTCTATATATATAAAAATCACTATATGGAGAGCCATCCCGGCATCTAGCTAACTTGGTCGGTATCACAAGATCCAGTTGAATGATAGGTCGCATACAAAAGCACGTAAACAAGTATAAATTGATAAACATAAACAAGCAATCAACGATAAATTAAGCATTCGATATAAACAAACCAAACATTCAAATCTTTATAATAATGGCTAATACCCAAGGGTATTAGCCCTCAAACATCATAATCAATACAAGAGTAATAATTCAACCAAGGTAAACTAACTGAGTTAAACGAATGATACCAAAAATCGAATGATTACTAGAGTATATAAGATTACAAGGTGTTTCCTATGGAATTAATAGCTTTGCTTGACCTCTTCTGCTATTCGTGTCTTCTGAAAATTGAATTTTGTGGTTAAGGTATCGAAAATATGATCAAGCACACTGAAAACCCGTTTTTAGGTTTTCTATTTATACTATCTAGAATTTGGTCGATACGGCGTATCGAGAGAGATGGATACGGCGTATCGGGGGTTTCTTGGAGTAGGGACCACGTTAGATATTTTTTAGAATATTTTATTACTTTATATTAAATACGGCGTATAGATGTCTCCTGGATACGGCGTATTGGACTTTAT
>BQNB010095427.1:3007-25872 GCA_026074375.1 Tanacetum coccineum
GTTTGTTCATCGACACAGAAACAAGTAAGTGCTTGCTTACCCGGATAAGGATAATTAGTCCAAAATAGATCTATTTATAACATTCGCGCTTACTTAACCAATCCCATTGGTCATAGGTAACTAACGGTTCATGATGGTTCGGGTATGATAGTGGTCTAATCGCTACCTAGGCAACACATAAACAGGAAATGATAACTGAAAACACTTGTGTCCAAAGTTTAAAAACAAGCAATGTTTCTCACCCCAAAGTTGTAAAACATTTATTCAAAATGAGTAAAAAGTAGGGCTATAAACTTACCTTAGAGTGATGAGCAAATGATAATCACATAAGAGAAGGATGATACACAATCCTAGCCATCACCTAGAGGAATGACGCGCCTTAGGACTAAGGTATGATATACAAAACTAAAAGTGGTAAACTTATCAATCAAGAAGGCACCCATATGTGTTTGTGTCTTAGTTAGAAACATGGTGTCGTCATGATGACAAAGTATTCATGATTAAAATACGCCACAGTTTACTAAAAGTTATTATTTTAGGAAGCTTTCTATTTTAGGAAAGTGCTATGCTATCACTCTAGCTCACAATAGTCACTCCCTAGCCTTCCCTAGTCACCCTAGTAGCTGCCATCAATCACTAATCTATAACTAAGCCACCACATCAAGCTAGAACTTGGGCACCAAGTTAGTTCTTGCCTATAAATAGTCAAACCAAAACACACACTTTCATTCATTCCAAAAACACTTCTCCACCTCAAAATTTTGCTCTAGCCTTGCACTAGCAGAAGTATAAAAGTCCCAAGGTGTGTTTAGAAACCAATGATTCTAAGGAATAAGCCATAGAACTCGTCTCCAAGCTACACAAACCAAAAACCTCCATTTCGACCCATTTCAAGTTGTAAGCTTTTTCTACTCGTCCGATAAGCTTTGCTACTATTTTAGGTTGTTCATAAACTCTATTAGATCATGAAGGAACTCTTTGTTAAGAGCCTTGAACATCAAACCCATTCGAATTGTTTTAAAACCCTAAAACGTACCCATTTTGATTTTTTTTCAATCACAAGCCCTTTTCATAAGCTATAAGCTCGTAAACTCTACTTATTTTAGCTTATTCTAATAAGCCATAAGCTGCAAAACTCTCTTGGATTTCAAAAATATCATTATTATGGTTTGTGGACTTGTTTTGCAAATAAATCTCATGCAAGGGGTATATATTGTAAATATTTTAGAAATTATAACTAGAGGGGCTGAAAATGTCATGTTCCTAAAGTTATAACAATAAGGACCTATCTTGCCAAGTTTCAAAGTTAAAGGTTTAATATATATATATATATATATATACTTATTATATAAAGGACTAAACTTGTAAAATTTTATAAACCAAGGGTAGATATTGTCATTTTTGCATTCTTAAAGGTATAAAATGAAATATTTTTTATATTAGTTATACAAATATATATTAGTATTATAAGACTTTATTTTATTAAAACCTGACACATTTATCATTATTAATCATCGATCGACGCGTTATAAAACAATTACGTTATATATTTAACGTAACTTATCATCGACTAGCTTTTGAAGAAACTTAAAATCTTATCGTATCACGTTACTAGGGAATTTCATGTGAGGGGTTTCATTTGGGTATACGTTTTGACGAGTTTGCTGGATTTACGATTTAAAGTGTCCTGGCTCCTCAAACGTTTACTGCATGACCTCTGAATTATGATAGCCCGAATAGTGATACAATATTTCCATAAATTAATAAATCAAAGTAAGATGTATGTTAAACTTTATAAAGTTTTGAAAACATAAACAATCACACTAAGACTTGACATATTACCCTCAGGTTACGTGACGAGGCCGTTACTTTCATTTCATATACTTTTGCCATCAATCAGATTTCCCTGTTAAGGTGAGTTCATAGCCTCGCATTTTAAATCTTTTGAATACTTTATAAACCCGCGAGGGGGATACATGCTTAAACCATGAATGCAAGTGTTTTTCCAACTGTATGCTATCCAGATATATTATTGCCTAAGTACCTTCCAGTGCCACTATTTCCATATCATGAAACATTAATTACTTGCGAGTAAACGCAAATATTGTGGATAGATCTATTGGGGGTGACGACTCCCGTTGGTATACCCGTTCATGGGGTAACCAAACGCACTATATTTGACTTAATGGGTAACCTTGGCAAGTTACCTTTCCACAGGGACATTTGTTCCTCAACCAATGTCACTACGGTGATTTCCATGTTAACGTATTGATGTCATGAGCTTAGGGCAATAATACTGTTTTCTATGATAATTGTACTCATTGCAATTATTACTATCTATGGGTGTATAACAACGTAACCCACTGTCTATGATGACTTGTATTCAACTATTTATCATAAACCTATGAATTTCACTCAACCATTGTGTTGACCTTTTTAGCATGTTTATCTCAGGTAATTGAGCAACTTATGGCACGAAGTGGCACGGACTTGAAGATGGCTAAATTGTTATCATTCAAACTTTATGTTTCTAGATTTTGGGACCTCTTTTTGTAAAAACTCTGATGAATAAATAAATGATAACAAAATTTTCCAAAACGTCTCTTTATGAGTCGTTTTCTATGATTATGTCTGTTGATCCATGAAGTAATACCCCAGATTAGCTTCCGCTGCTATATGTCAAAAATGGGGGTGTTACAGATTGGTATCAGAGCTCATGGTTATAGAGAACAAGGGTAAAACCTAAACTATAACTACTTTTTTTTGGAAAGAAAGGAGACTAAAATGATGAAGCAGTTGGTGGAGTTGTGGTCGTTGTGATTGGTGTTGTAGTTGTTTTTTGTTGTTTCAAGTTTGCTTTTTCAGCATCTTTTTGCAATTTTTCTTTGAAAGAGCTGGGAGATTGTTCATTGTTTTTGTTCTTCTCCCCCTCAGTAAGGTAAAGTACTAGCTTGGCCGGCTGAAGGAACACCTTTGTCTCTAGTTTTTTATGATGCATTTTCCATAATGTGTGCAAACCTGTTCAAGGTATCAGTGACCTTGTTTAGTAGACTTGGAAGTGCATCCAAAGTCTTGAGTTTTGCTTGAACTGAAGAGACTTGGCTTGGTAGAACGAGGAACTCTGCTAGAAGTTCCCACTAAAGAGTCTTTAGTTCAGCAATGATTCGTTAGAATCTATATACGTAAATATAAAATAATATAATATGGTGATGGAAAATTTCCAATTTACCCTTGAGGACACAGTTGAAAAGGAAACCTTCAAAATATATAAAAAATAATATTGAAATTAACCAGAAGTATGATTCTCGGTCGTTTATTCCCCAATGAAACTTTGAAATTGAAACCACGTATAAAGATGTTACCGGACAATTACTAAAAAAAACCTAACTTAAAATTTTCTTTTTAAATGGACTCTATTTGACTAAAATGTAAGTTTAAAAAAACTAGAATAAAAACGGAGTTAAAATGAGTGTTAAAACACAAAAAACGAGAACGGGAACGAATCGTGTTCTTTAAAAAACGAAATTTTGCAATTTAGACCCTACGAGAGCAAAACTAATTTTCCTATGAACTTTATGATAAAAGAAATTTTTCTAAAAAAAGATTTATATTTTTTTGATTATTTTTCTATTTTTAAAGTTTTTAATGAAAATAAATGTTTAAAAATACTAAACGAACTATAAAAATTATAGAAAAAATACAGAAAATAGCTTATACTACTTAAAACCTAGGAAAAATAAGCTTATAAACACAACTTATCAAATAAGCCTTGAAATAAGTTGAAACAGATTATAAAGCTTGTTAGGGAAAAAATGTGTATAAAAGTTAATTTGTGTGAGAGTCTAATGGAAAAGACCCAAGGGCACAGCAGTAGTGAGTGTGGTGTGTGTGTTTATAAAAGGGTTGAGGTGTTGTGGTCGAGGGTTCGAGCCTTGCTCACCCTTGATTTCCACTTCCCTTTTTTTTATTTTATTTTTAAAAACTTAAAGAACAAAAGTTGTTAAGCACTTGAAAATAAGCATTTTTAATAAAAGAAACTTTTTGTGAAAAGCACTAAATAAGCTGTTAAACAGCTTATAATACGACAGAAAGTACTTAGCTACTTTTTTTTTGGTTTTTCTTAAACTAAATAAGCTAGAAACCTTAATAAGCTAAAATTTAAGACTAAATAAGCTAGAATAAGCTAAACCTAAGCTAATGAGATAAATAGTCATAAAAATAAGCAACTAAATAAGCTAGAAAACTAAATAGGCCTAATCTTAAAATCAGTTCCAAAACAGTCCTTAAGGACACTTTGAGCTTAAAAATAAGCTAGCAAATAAGCACCTTAGTAACTGCAACTTGACTTTTCTAAAAGAATAGCTTAAATGCTATAAGAAAATGCTTTTTAAAAGAGTTAAAAACAAAAAGAACTTATTAAAAGGAGCTTGTGAAATAGGCTGTTTACAGAAACAAAGCTTTTGAGAGTTAAAAAGCTAAATTTCACTAATTTGCTTGCACACAATTCAATTTAAGACCATTTTCATTAATTCCAACTGTTTTGAAAAGCTTATGATATATAGAAGCTAATTTTAATAAGCTACCTTAACTGAAAACACTTAAAGACCTCTAAAACTATTGATTAAATCAGCAAACTCAGGAAAAAGCACTTAAAAATCAAAAACCAATTAAGCTAAAATCTACAATAAGCTAAGTCAGAAGCTGAGCTTTTGAAAACTAGATAAACAACTTATAAGCTATAAATCTAATCCTATAAGCTAGAATTCTAAATTTAGAAGCTAATTACTAGTTACTACTGTTTTTGGCTTTTTAGGAATTTTTGTGAAATTTTAAAGCTAATTTACCCTATCAAATAAGCTATAAATTTTAAGATAAGCTTTAATCCTAGATTACTAATGTGCAAACTAAAATCCTACTTATTATTAACCAGTAAAATCCAACATAAGCTAACTAAATTTTGATCAAAAAGTAAATGCAGTAGGAACTGCATTAGACCTTATTTGATGCAATAAGTAGAATTGGTAAAACCAATTTGCAGGTGATCAAGTGGTCAAACCTGCAATACACACTCTAATTGAGTGTGTTATGAACACTTGACAGGCAAAAAACAAACTCAAGAGAGCTTGGTTCAAAAATCACTAGCTACTAAAAGAAAGAGAACTCCCCTGGTGCACAACTTATAAAATCAACCTTAACTTGTTAGATTTTGAAATCTAACTTATGAAAACAACTTCTCTACTGGATTTAAATGATAATGGAACTAACTCAAGCAAATTGCACAACTCAGTTTGACTTTAAGAGACCAAACACCACTAAACCAAAACCACATATTTATACCTATGTCAGATTCCATTTAAACTTTCGATTTTAAAATCTAGCTAGCAAAACCTAAATACCAGATATCAAATAGCTTATGACTATTCTAATGAGCTTAAATTAATAAGCTAATAAGAAAGAGACATAGATTTAAGAATTATACTAATTAATTTTTGTTTTTTTTTGTTTTTATGATTTATGAAGAATAATAATAAAGTAAATGAAATCTGAACGTGCACAAGACTGAAAAACATAAAACAGACTGATCAAAGTAAGCACAATATGATAATGTAAAACACAAATAAGCAACTAGAAAGCAGAATAAGCAATTGATAAGCAAATAAGCAAAACTACACTAGGTATTTAGAAACAGAAATTGAAATGAAGACTTACAATGAGCTTTAGCTAAACAAAAGCTTAAAAGGCTCAAAGAGCTTGTCTACTAGCTCTGGCTTATTTAAAATAAGCCAGTAAAAGTCCATGGAAGCTCATCCGTATTTAAGCTTATTTTAAGGTTTAAGTAGATTAAAGGAACAATTGAGCTTAATCACAAGCTTAGAGACTTGTGAGAGCTTATAAGAGCTTGTGGTGAGCTTTTGAAACAACAGCATACATTTGAGAGTGAAGAAGAGCTTATGAGTGAAAAAGCTTATGAAAACTAAATTTAGGATTTTATTGATACTCAAAAACAGATTACAATGCTTTATAAAAGTGACTACAAGAGCTTGAAAAAGTAAAATTACAAAAAAAACTACATAAGCTATTTTACTAAGAAAAATTACAAGAAAAAGAGATTTGATGAGTGAGTGAGGAGCTCATATTTATAGCCACCAGGGAAGCTTCTAGGCCTAAATTCAGTTACACCTCCTCTCAATCATGTCCGTACATTTCTTTAATGATTGGAAAATCATTCTTGGCCGTTAGATTACTTGATAGCTCACACGGATTGCCAGCGTGGCAATCCGTGATTGTGACATGTTGTGCTTCTTCTGAGTGTACTTCAAGTATAAATAATCCATCCTTGAGTGTTACATAGCATCCAACGTGGCATTCCCTTTGTGGGTTTCCACCAATGAGAGGGCTTGGGTGACGTTTTATCCTGCCAACGAGTACCTTACCACTTGAATTACCCAATTTAGCCCTCAATTAAGATTTGCCCTTTGATTTTATCCCTGTGGTTAAACGAAGGAGACGGGTGAACAGTAATAAACTGTTTTTCCCGCCTATATTTTAACTGAAAGGGTGTGTTTGATTATTTTGACCCTGGGTTGACTTGGTTTTTTTTTATAAACGGAATGGGCCGGGCATTGGTTTTGGATTTGTTATGAAAAACAAGTTAACGGGTGTTAACATCTATTAATAGAAGTTAACACCGTTAGGCTTTAAGGGTTATTTTTGCAATTTGGATTATCTTGAGGGCTGATTTGGAAATTTGATGGGTTTTGTCTTGTTGTGACTTTGACCAAGGGTTGACTGAGGGTTGACCACTGCTGACTTTTTGACCTTTTTGTAGAAAACTTTCGGCTCTTTGCGTGCTCTTCCGTTCCCGTGTTCGTGTTTGCCCGGTTTTAACCGTTTTCATGTGATTTTTGCTTTATCCGTACCTACACAATCACAAAGACAAAACAAGCAATATTCAAGCATTTAAAGCATAATTTTGTCTTTTTAGGGTTTATTTTGATATAAAACGGATATGTGTTTTCACACATATCAAAATTCCCCAAACTAAGGCGATAGCCGTGTCCGTCAAACCCAATGTAAACGCTTCTATAACCAAATACCTCAAAACTTCCCCAAACTAAACCTTTGAAAAGTAGCAAAGATTTTTGTGGAGAGAGTTAAGAGATCACAAGTTATTAAACACCCCTATTTCTCATTTTTCTAAACTTTTTTTTATATTAATAATATTATTTCGACTTTTGTTATTTTCATAACTGTTAGGGATCATAGAACAAGATGCATTTCGATTCCGAGAATGCCCCAAAAAGGATAAATTCATCGTTCTATTTTTCACTTTTCCAAAACAAGCTTAAAACAAAATCACATCAAAATATGCAGTAAGGATGCTAAGCACCTACTCATATAGATGCAACTTGTGAACCTTTTACTCCCGACATTTATTATATCTTAAGTGAGTGTGCTATCTTGAATTTCAACCATGGATCAACTTTTTGCAACATACTATGCTTTACGTTCCACCTTAGAATAATGAGTTTGAAGGCGAGATCATCCCATGTAGCGACTTTCGTCTCGGCACATCCCAACCTTACGGCTAAGTGACTAGGCCAATTGACACCCCACAGAGACTAGTATCAAGACTCACGGACCTTAGGTTTCAAAAACTCTCAGGTTTCCCAGATATTCATAGCTTATAAAATAGAATAGTCAAAGTGCAAAAGCATATTTGAATTTAACAAAAAGAAGTCAATTATTAATTTAATTTAACTATTTAGACATTTATGCAATTGTAACCCTCGACCTTTTAGAAGGCTGCAACATCGGTTGTGAGCCGGTAAGATGCAGCAAACTTTTATCAGTCTCGGATCTTTATTTTTACTATAGGCTTTCTTTAGAAGACTACCACATCGGTTATGAGCCGGAAAGAGGTAGTAAACTTTTATCAGCCCACAGTTTTTATTATTATTTTTTTATTATTTATTTATTTAAAGAAAACTTCTTTTTGAAAAATTCAAGTATAAATTTGAACTAAGACTAAAATTTTTGCTATATATTACATAATTTTTTTTGATTTAAGTTTAATCTCCAAAAACATGCCACTATATAAATCCGTTAAGAGCTTATGGGAGAAAAAGGCAACCATTACATACATGAAGCTCTTAGAATTTCCAAAATAAATCCTTGTTAGCTCCTACTCATACTTAACCTCTACATTTTTCGTTCTTCGCAATTAGCGAACCGCTTAGCTAAAAGTAAAGGAAAAGCTAGAGCTCAACACACTCTATCAGGTCAAAATTTTACTTTATTCTTACCCAGCATAAAGTCAAAATTGTGACAAAAACACTTATTTTATTTTTGAAAATTTTAAAAATTTTCATATTTTTGAAAATTTTTGTGGGAAAACGGGGTACGTGAGAACAACGGGTAAAAGTAGGCAAGATCATATCGAAGATATACTACCCCATACTAAAATCAAACATTGTCCTCAATGTTTCCTAGCCTAAGACTTAAAAACCCATACTAGAACTCAAAAAGGTCGAATGCATAACTCAAACATGAAGAAAGTATCACAAATATCTTAAGCCGTTTATTAAGTGTGCTAAAAGATAAATGTTAGACGATAAAAATCTTTAGGATATCGGATTTCCCCAAACTAATGGCAAGCAAAGGCTAGGAAGCTCGAGTGGACCGGGACAAAACACCGAACACGAGAGTCTTCAGAAAATTTAGGTTCAATCCTGCAAACAATCACAAGTACAAACAACAAACACAAAGAACGGAAGAGTACAAGCCTCCTCACAACACATTAGAAATAAGAAAGAAAAATAGAAAATGGATAAGCATGGGGTGCCTCCCACGAAGCGCTTTTGTTTTTGGTAACCGATGTCAATAGTTATAATCTATCCTGAATTCAATTCATCCTTAGGGAAAGTTTAAGAGTATCCCGGGACAACCATGTTGGTGTGTCCCCTCCGAAGTAGTGCTTAAGTCGGTGGCAGTTCACTTTGAAGTTTGATCCGTCAGAGTGAGATAATTTTGTAGTGCCATATGGAAAAACAGTCAATAGAGAAAGGCCGGACCACTCGTTTTTAAGCTTTCCCGAGAATATCTTTAAACAAGAGTTGAAAAGCAAAACTTGATCACCAACATTGAAAATGCGGTTTTTGATCTTTGAGTCATGAAGCTTCTTTGTCCTCTCCTTATAAATCAAAGAATTCTCATTTAGTTGCAGCTTACGGTGATCGCCCGCAGTTTTAAGATCAAAATCAGCATGTTTTAAAGCCCAGTATGCTCTATGCTCTAATTCGATAGGTAGATGACACGTAAACTTTCACAGACACGATCTTGTAAGGAGTTCAACTAATTAGTAACTTATAACGGTACAGAAATATCCATAGAGAGCGTCATCGGCCTATCATACCATTCAGACCATGAGGCATGGTTTTCTCCAACCGTCCTTTCTAGAATACGTTTTAAACCTCGATTGGACACCTCCACTTGACCGCTCATTTGAGGGTGATAAGCGGTAGCTAGACGATGAGTGACCCCATACTTAGACATTACTTTAGCAAACTGATCGTTGCAAAAATGGGTCCCACGATCGCTTATAATAGCTCTAGGTGTTCCGAATCGGGCAAAAAGAGATTTCAAAAATTTAACTACAACTCTAGCATCATTTGTGGGGAGCGCCTTTGCTTCAACCCATTTCAAAAGATAATCAACGGCTACGAGGATGTATTTATTTCCTCTTGAAGACGGAAATGGTCCCATGAAATCAATACCCCATACATCAAAGATTTCACAAACTTAGATAGCGTTTTGAGGCATCTCATCTCGTTGTGAAATTTTGCCTTGTCTTTGACACGTATCACAAGATTTGATCATTGTATGGGCATCTCGATATATGGTAGGCCAAAAGAAACCGGCATCAAATACTTTTCGAGCGGTGAGATTGGCACTATGATGGCCCCCGGTGGGTCCTTCATGACAAGCTTTGAGGATTTCAAAAGCTTCTTGCCCATGCACACACCGTCGAATGATTTGATCCGCACAAGTACGAAAAAGATAGGGATCGTCCCAGAAATAATGTTTAACATCCTTGAAAAACTTCCTCTTTTGTTGAGTTGACATTCCTTTGATGATAAAATTCCCCGCATGGTAATTTGCATAGTCCGCAAACCATGGGGTACTTTCACTAGAAATAACTCCAAGAGTTTCTAAAGGAAAATGTTCATTTATGTCTTTGTTTTCTAACACATCCTTATGAGGATTCTCAAGTCTAGATAAATGATCTGCCGCAAGGTTCTCACTTCCTTTTTTATCACGGATGGTGATATCAAATTCTTGTAGGAGAAGAACCCACCGGAGCAACCTCGGCTTAGCGTCTTGTTTGTTCATAAGGTACTTTAAAGCCGAGTGATCCGTATACACTATGCTTTTGGATAAGACAAGATATGGCCGAAACTTTTCAAAAGCATACACAACGGCAAGCATTTCCTTTTCCGTGGTAGTGTAATGAATTTGAGCTTCTGTCATTGTCTTGCTAGCATAATGTATAGGCTGAAAGTGCTTCATCTTTCGTTGTCCTAAAACCGCACCAATCGCGAAATCACTTGCATCACACATGAGTTCGAAAGGTAGGTTCCAATCCGGGACAACTAAGATTGGAGCTTCGGTAAGCTTCTTTTTAAGAGTCTGAAAAGCATCAATACAATCCTTAGAAAACACAAACGGTGTTTCCTTCTCAAGAAGGTGAGTCATTGGTCTAGCAATCTTAGAAAAGTCTTGGATAAATCGGCGGTAAAAACCTGCATGTCCTAAGAAACTCCTAACACCTTTAACTGTAGTCGGGTGAGGGAGCTTAGCGATAACATCGACTTTAGCACGATCGACCTTAATTCTCGCCTTTGAAATTTTATGTCCTAACACAATCCCTTTTTACACATAAAGTGGCACTTCTCCCAATTAAGAACTAAATTCGTGTCTTCACACCGTTTTAGCATCTTTTCTAAATTGGAGAGGCATGAATCGAAATTATCCCCAAAAACTGAGAAATCATCCATAAACACTGATAAGTGTAGAATACTCAAATCCATTTATACTTAAATTAACCCAATTAAACCCAAAATGGACCAAAAATGGCAAAAATATGCTTGTATTTGTGTTTTGTGTGTGCAGGTATGGATAAGTCAAAAATCATAAGAAAACAGTTAAAAACAAGTAAGCACGGACACGAGAATCAGAAGAGTTCAAAAAGAAGCCAAAGATTCAAAACCGAAGCCAGAAAAGTCAAGCCCTCAATCAAATCATGGTCAACAAAAGTCAACAAGGCCCAAAATATTCCACTTAAGCCCCTCAAGTTTCACAAAGTCCAAGAATAGACCCTCTCCTCTTAATGGCCATACCCGGATCCTTAAGCCCAAAACACTAGTCCATTTACCTTTTCTATAAACCACAAGGACCATTGTTTCCATTTCTAAAACAATTTATTACACTTGAATTGTTATAAAGAAAGAGAGGGACCATTTGTGTTACAATTCCAAAGTTTAAAACTTATTACCTGTTTTTCAGTTGTAAAAAGGCGCCAAGGGTTTTTGTACTATTCATTGTCTTCTCTAAATTTTACCATGGATAAACTAGAGGGCAAATCAAAATTAAAGGGTACGGTAGTCAATTCAAAGGCTCATGAACACAAACCCAGGGTCAAATCAGTAATATCAAGAGCTCTAATTGGTCTACTCAAGCACAAAGCTACGTGGCTATGAAGAAAGCACAAGGAGATGTGGGATTTTGCCTAGAATCACTCACACAAGTAGCACAAAGGTGTCACATCAAGGATTGCCAGCTTGGCAATCCGTGTGACTACCTTGTGATCCAACGGCCAAAACTATTGATTCAATCTCATTTTTATCTATGTAATGAAAGACGTTGTAGTTACAAATAATATATTACATAAACTTGTTATCTATACTCTGTATTGGATATTCATATAATAATTGATTGTTACTATTTGAAACTATTTTAATTTGTTCAATACAAAAATTGTTACCATTGGTTAAACTTTTTCTAAAAATTGTTTTAGCCAAATTGGATCATTTACTCATAACCAACCTGGCTTTGTAAAAGAGTAAAATATCGTATATAAGGATTCTAAAAAAATCTTATAAGAAACAGTTTGATGGTTGGGACGATACACACGACCAATGTAGTGGTTTGAAACTTACTTTTACTATATTCGTGCCTAGGACCGGCTTTGTTCTTCATTCCACCTTGTTGCTTCACTTGTGTTCAGCAGCGTTGCTGATCTTTTTTCTTCTTTCTACTATTCTTTCGGTCTTTTTCTTCCAAATCTGACATGGATCTGAAGTCGCGTCGATAGCCGTGCCTGTTGTGTCTTTTGCCTGAGGAGTGTCGTCAACTCGTCATCGGTGTTGTCGTGGTGTCCAGCTAGAATACCTGAAGATAGATAAACCAAGCTAGATGAGTAATAAGTAATATTTAAAACCACATTACGTTGCAACCACTACTGATTTAATATGATCCGTATAGCAATCGAATTTAAGATTTTCTCACAAAATTGGGACCTATTTATATTGTAAGCCTCTCTATTCCCCAATGAATCATCTAAAAATACCAATTTCCTCACCGATTGGCTATTGAATTCCTATATAGAGCAACACATTTAGCAGTAAACATGTGCAACTACTTAATAGACTAACACATATGGTAATTAACAATTTGAAATTCACATATCTTAACGATTACTGAGCACGATATCGAGACTGAGTAGGTAGTGATGGTATTGCAGCCCATAAAACCGCCTCACGACGCGCTCCACAGCCGCAACCGCACCCTAAACCCATCAAGTTTCAACTTAATTAAACACCCCAATTTCAAATAAACAAAATCTAAAAAAAAACTACATGCAATTTAAACCTTGCGGGACTTGCAAAATTGCTCAAACCCAAAACCAAAATCATGAACTCAAATTATATAAAGAAAACCCTAAAAATGAAAACCATCAAAGATGTAATTAGGTATGATTAAACTTACAAAATTGATTTAAGTAGAGCTCAACGCATGCAATTTATGATTTTCTTTTTCAATATTCATCTTTTTCTTCACCATCCTGAAACTTGCCTGACAAAATTGAAAACTAAATGATTAGAAAAAACCCTAAAATCTACCATGTAACTACAAATATTAACATTAGGGTTGGTAGGTATTAGGTAACAAAGACGTACCTGATGATTTTTGCTCTTCTTCTCCATCTTCAATTGAAAAGATTGAGAGAGGTGAGGGATAAATTTATGAGGGGTGTGTGTTTTTGGGCGGTGGAAACTGAGAAGAGGGTGAGAGAAGGGTATGGAAGCGTGAAGTTGGGTGAGGAGACTTATTGGATTATGACGCTCCAATTCTTATGGGCTGGGTCAGACTAACAATGGTTACCGGGCTGGGCCGGGTAAAACCCGGGTACGGGTCAGGTGGGCAGAACCCGCTGGGCAAACGGATTTCCTGATGGTTCATTATATTGATAATAATTATGAAGCGATAATGGAAAAGAAGCGGAAAATGACGTCATTTGGAGCATTTTACATACACCTCACGTTATGCGCAAGATGAAGCTAAAATGACGACTTTGTGAGCTAATCTCTACACTATATAACAGAGGAGACTATGACACATCATTACCACCTCATCGCCCAGTTAATGATGATTCATCGATGACATGACATGCATAATGTACAAATAAAAATAAAATTTAAAAATAAAGATAAGAACAACATATTATTTGAAAATAAAGATAATCGATAACAATTTGATTTGAAAACAGAATCATCCAATCATCTAATAAAAATAAAAATATTCGATAACAATTTGATTTGAAAACAAAATCATCCAATCATCCAATAAATATAAAAAGATAAACTTAAAAGGAAAAACTTTAAAAATAAATTATTGGCTTTGTTTATTCTACTCGCTACAAAACAAAGGATTTTTAAATTTTTTTAAGAATTGCAAACACAAATTACAAGATAAAAATACGTATAACTTTAAACAAATTTTATATTTGCCCAAGTTTGAAAGTGTCAATTGTAACTTTTAGCTGAAAAATAAAATGCATATTTAAAGAGGCGTAATATTTTTTGGCATACACTAAAACGACAAATTTTTTTAGGGTATTTTCATTAACGTCCTATTTTGCTCTAACGTAATTCTTGAAATACATTTTTTAGCGATTTAAGTTCATTTGGATACCAAACATTTTGTGAATACCGGGGGACTCATCTCCACCCTCCATCTTCATCTCATCCAATGGACTATACACGTGACCGGTTAGATTACATTTAAGAGCCCGTTTACCCGTGTAGCCTATTACAACGTATATTATTTTAGTGACCGAGACCTATTATAATTATGAACGAACTTCCATTGTTCGACTCAATATTTTGAGGCTAACAAATTTCTACCATTATATCTAGTTTCACAACTTGTTTTTTGATTATGAACTTGTTTTTTCTTAGGTTCTTATGATAATTTTCTTTTGAAAATCCCAGTCAAATGGTCAGATATCCATTCAAGAGTTAAACAAATGATCCGAATGGTCTTTGAATCAACAGCATTAGTTCATCCAGAGATGCATAGTCCGATGTCTAGAGCTATGTATGGCGTGGATGTGATGCTTGATAGCTCTTTTAAACCCAATTTATTAGAGGTGCTTTTACTAAACAAACATATTACGAGTAGTTTAGTTTCAAATGGGACTTAGGTGACTCTTGTTATAGCAGGTTACATATTGCCCCGATTGCACTAGAGCTTGTAAATATGACATGGAAGCTGTGATGGGAGGAGAGAAACCATCAAAGCTCAAGATTTTTATAACTATATATTTGCTTGCCTATTTTTAAATGAAACCACCCATGTAACCCCGTTGTGAAATTAAGTGCCAGTAGATGTTTCATGTTTGTACTTTGTAAGAACTAAGAACAAATGATCAATAGTCTAAAAGTTTTGCTACTTCGTTTTAGAAAAAAAGGACAACTGCACAAGGATTCATGTTTGTAGTAAGATTGAATGTTCAGTAGTCTACTGATTTTGCTATTTTTTGTTCAAAGAAAAAGACAACTGCACAAGGATTTATGTGGCATTTTGCAATGCATATTCATTTTTGTTCATCTTTGTACATGGTTCTCATGACCCAAAGTTATGGTTGGTATAGGAGCGTGGATGATTGATGCACTCGGCTTTTTCACCTTTTCAGTGTTGAATTTTTCTTGTGTTCAAGTTTTGACATCCGCTCGCTCTCCAAAGCTCTTTCAAGCTACAAGGAAAAATGATAAACATTGTACAAACTTTATAAATCTACTACTAAATGAAGGATTCAAATATCTTGCAGAAAAATCAATACCTTTGCTGCTCTAATTTCAATCAGTATATGTTGAACCAATATATTGTAGGCCCACAATCAGTATATCTAATTTCAACACTTGATTTTACATTAGGCTTACTTTCTATTTGAATTATCATATTTGTTAAAAAGTAATCTTTTGTATTTTGTGAACCAAGTGTTATATCTTTATTTTTTACATGGGTTTACCCGTTACATATTATTTTGTGAACAGTTGAAGTTTTACTTATTTTAACTCCTGTATATCATATATGATATGCTGGTATTACATTTTTTTCCTGTTGTGAAATGCCAAAAAAACACATAAGTGATTGTTTATTTGTTAAATAAGAAGTTCAAAAAGACAAGACATTTAACCAAAATGTACATTCGTATTCATTTCATAATAAACTAATACGAATTAGTAGCATTACATTGTTAAACCATGATCAACAAGTTGGATCCCTAAAATGTGGTACATACTACGGTACCACCAACAGCTTATCATCCTACACTACTAGCTTAGCCTAATTTTCGAGTGGGGAATCATTTCTGCTTAGGATAGGCGGCATGACTCAGGGGTAGCCGGACAAATGGATACCTATTCAACCCGTCTGGTTGTCAGTTTCTTTGTCTTTCATGTTTTGTTCACTCTGCGTCAGCCAAACGCCCTTCAATTTGCATTATAACTCCAACTTCAGTCCCCCCAACTTTAATCTCCTTTTCAAACTGAACTTGAGTCTCTTTCTCATTTTTTTCTCATTCTCTTTCTTAACTTCAAGCTCAGGTTCTTTCTCAGTTTCTTTTTGAGTTTTAGTCGCATCATCTTTTCCAGCTTCATTTTGTTTATTACCATCGGTTTTTTCTGTCTTTCCATCATCTCCATCTTTCTTTTCACTCTGGTTTTCATTTTGATCCTCGGCTCCAAGATTCTCGTATGTCATCGGTGTTCCATCTTCATTGTTGTTGTCGTTGCTGTCATTGTCGTCACCCTCAGACTTGTTATCCCAATGCATAAAACTTTCATCTAGATCGTTGTCTTTTGTTCTCTTGAACAGCTTCCTGTACTCGTTGCAGAAATCTTTCATTGTTTCATCTCCTTCAAATTTTTGCGTTCATTCTTTCAACGTTTAAACGATCTCTCGTCTCGCCTCGTGAATTATACGGAACTTCTCAAATATTCTTTCTAAAAACTCCTGCAAAACAATCATGACAGTCTTAGTTTTGATGTGTTGTAGACTATCAAATGTGATACTTCAAAGTATCATATATGATTATGTAAGCAAGTTGACATATTTTTTAGTATCATGTATGATAAGCTGAGAAATTTCATATTTTTCTTAGTATCAAATTTGATATTCCAAAACTAAGATATATGATTATTAAAACAAGTTCAGTTTCAGTCAAAAAAATCTTAAAGTGTGTTACCTCCTGTGTGACTGGTTTTCTGTCCTTCAATGGTTCCACATAAATGTCCAAAACCTTGTACAAATCAATGCCAATCTGCTTCTCTTCTAGATCAAATTCTCCATGATGATCAAATTCTCCATGCTTGCTCTGTGGAATTTATCAATTACATGGTATGCCAGACAAGATGGAAGTTCTGTTATCGGAAATGCTATGAACCTCTCGAACCCAATGTCCTTTAGACATTTCTTCCTTTCGTCTGATAACCCCGACATAGCTGTGCATAATGCTTTTGGCGATGATCTTGTGTTGCATGTCGGGTATATCTTTTCTGCTTTTTTATGGCCCTCTTCCCTTCTTGACCTTCTTTGTTTTCTTCAAGTCCTCTTCCTCTTCTGCCTTTTCCACTTTGATCAGCCTCAGTTTCTCCATCTCCTCTTCTTTATCCGATTCCTCCATTTCTTCTTCATCCCTTTCATTGTTTTTTGACTTTTTACCTTTTTGATGTCGAAGCTTCTGTTTTCTTCTTCATTGTTTTTCCCTTTTTCATTTCCTTTGCAACCCTCAACCTTTGATTGTCACTATCGCTTCCATCATAGAACACCTCCTCCTCCTTCTATCACGGTAATTGCACCACAAGCATTTGCAAACCTAAGGGCATCTCGTAGCCGCTTCTCATCCTACATAGTATATATTATATCAGCATTAATAACCCACTTTATATGCATTGCAGAGTTTAGAAAACTGTTCTTTTATATATATTTATAAGTTTATGAAGAAAATGTGACTTATTACATGGTGGTATGGCATCTGGTTAAATAAAAATGTTGATGTGAAGTCATACCTTGAGTAATGAGGTATCTGCAGCAATCTTTGATAATACACCAGCTACAAAAGCATCGCCAACACCTGTTGTGTCCACATGATCCACCTTTTTGCCTTTCACTCTTCCACTAAACTCCTATAGAATTCAACAAAATTAAGAATAAGGTTAAATACATGGTTAGAGAAAACATAGGCATTAGGCATAGCTTAAGAACCACTAGTACATTACTTTAGTGTAATATCTGCAACCATCTGGTCCTTCAGTCACTAGTAGCAACTTAAGATTTTCATGGTATAATTTACGGACAACATTATCATCATATGGATCTTCACCATTTGTCAAAAAAATGATCTCCTCTTCACTTATCTGATTATGAACAATCAAAACCATTAATCACATCCACCAGTAGAATATGTAGTATACAAGTTTCTGAGAAGAAGGTTTTAGAAGTGAATTACCTTGATAATGTCAGTTGTATCCCATATGCTCAAGATTCCTTCTCTGGCACTCCCGGCAGATGTCCATAAAGGAAGCCTCAAATTTGGGTCATAAGACAACAGAATACCAGCATCCTTTGCAACTTTTGTTGCAGCAATATGAGCTGAATTGCACGGTTCCGTAATTAAACTTATGAAGCCACAATGAAAGATTTTTGCCTGCGAGAGTAACAGTAAGATATTAATACGTAAACCGAAACATAATTTTTTAGGTATGTTTGAGCGTTAGAATTTCTACATACCTTTCTTATTAAATCAAGATCATGTTCAGATTCCTCTAAAAGCATATCAGCACTAGGATTTCTATAAAACATGAATTCACGTTCACCATCTTTTTTCAGAGTGACAAAAGCTAAAGCAGTTTGAGCACCAGGGTCAAACCGCATCCCTTCATTATTCACATTATTTTCTTTTAGAATATCAGCAAGCATGTAACCAAACTCATCTTCACCAACCTGCAATATAACTTATATAATTTTAGTCAGCTACAAAACATTCATCAGTCGATAATTTAAGCTTTAGGATGATTGAGATGATTACCTTCCTAATGAAAGCAGACGATCCACCTAGGCGAGCAATGCCCACAGCAACATTCGCAGGTGCACCACCAGGTGCTTTTTTAAAGGCATGGGCTTCAGCTAATGCAAGCCCATTTATTGTAGGGACAAAATCTATTAGCATTTCACCAAAGCAGACAACAAGGGATTCATCGGTTTCAGATGTTCCTTTTATTTCAGTTAAGCTTATATCCATGGTGAAACGTTATTGTTGTTTTATATGATGTTCTACTACACCTTCTAATCATATACTTGTAGTACAGCTAGCTTTCCACAAAATATGCTTAAACTCTTAGAGCCTAGCTTATATCATATATGATAATGTATATAAGTTTTTACACTTTTTTCATTCAACTTATCATATATGATTGATCATATATGATAATGTACATCATATATGATTTATCATATATGATAATATACATCATATATGATTTATCATATTTGATTTATTACTTAGTGGAACTAACTTGTTTTATATGATCTTCGTTTCTAAAATGATCATCTCAGCATCATATCCTTTTCAAACGGAGTTCGCCTAATTTCCAATCATACATTCTCTTCATTAGAAACTTATTCTCGTCTACCTATTCTAATTTTAACTTAAAATCTTACTTATCAGGCTAACATTTATCAAAATATCTCTAGACAGTCATAACCTAACCTACAATCAAGTTTTTTATTCATTTAAAACACTATGACTTCACAAAAATCAAAATATATTCATCAAAAATGATATAATCAGTTATAAATGCATAATAATAGTATAATGTGCAGTTAATATGTGTTTTATACCTTTATCCTTCATTTTCGCGCCTTTTGTTGAGTGAGTACTTGCCGTTCTTTGTCTTCTCTGATTATCAGTGCTTGCTTGTTTTGTCAGAATCATGTTTTTCCGTTATCGTTTATTGATTTTGTGTGTGTTTTTACTTATCTTTTTTATTGGTGTATTTGTGTGAGTACTATGTGTTTTTACCGTGTGTTGTAGAGAGAGAATTGAAGAGACGGTTTTTGAAATTTATGAGAAGTTATGATCGGGGTGGGGGTGTTAGGTGTCATGGTAAATTACGATAACACCCCTCCGCCTGTTTTCTTATTTTTTTAATTAAATAATTTGTATTAATCTTGGCCATTGATCTTGTTTGGATGGATGGTTTGGATTTGTCCCCCCGTATCTAAAGAAGGGAATGTATCCAAAATAACTCCCCTCTTGTTTTAGCGCAACACATAAAATATATTTTGTAGGTATGACAAAGAAAAACAACCTGTTGATCAGAATCATGTGAAACACAATGGTCCAATAGTATGTTTTGGGATTTGTTTACTCGTTTAGTCGTATTTTTTCGTACTTTTCGGCGTAAAATAAATAAGCATGACTGAAATATTAAAAATATTTTTGTCTTGCTGTGAAACAATAATGTAAAGAACAATAAATAATAACAAGAAGATAGAGAGAATGGAGAATTGTATTATTCATCTCACAATGGAGGTATGTATATATAGTTACAAGATGAGTATTCTAGAAGATACAATACTCTAAACAAGATAACTACTAATGCTAAGAGATATGGACATCCATTCAATATTTATCCATAACACTCCCCCTTGGATGTCCATTTAAGGAATATGCCTCGTTAAAACCTTACTAGATAAAACCTAGTGGGACAAAAATCTAGTAAAGGAAAAAGAGTACATAACTCCTTTATACGCTCGGGGATGTTGCCTCATTAAAAACCTTGGCAGAAAACCCTGTGGGGACAAAACCATGGTCAAGGGAAAAAGAGTGCAACGCGTATGTTCTCTCCCCCTCATGATCACATCACTTAAGCTCATTTAGTCACTGAAATGCACATTAAAGTGTCTTGATAGAATCACGTGAATAAATATTCTCTACACGTGTTGTTCGCATATCCATACGTCATACATCTCATTCAAATATATCATCGAAATTTACAAGTTATTCATTACCATCACCATGTATGACCACTTGCGAAAATTTAATGCTTCATACACATTTTAGTATGACATATCTAAATCGATATTGTGATGATCATCTTTATAAATCAAGGGAGTCTTTCCAACATCATGTGAACTCATAAACATGAGAGTTGTTTATCCATATAAAGATATAACTTTGTCTTTAATGATGCACATAGATTTCATCCTTAAGATGTTAATTTCGTAACTAAGACAAACTGTGTCTTGTTTCAAATTCAATTTCTATGCATTCAATCAATTTTAGAATCATAAAATCCAATTTTATAAAACTTAAAACATATCCAAATCCATATCTCTTTATGAAGTATCATAGGCAAAATTCTTTATTTGGCACAATACTTACTACACACCAATGTGATTATAACACATATGCCCAAAAACATATTTAATTCAATACAATCAAGTAGTGTTCTCGAGAACTTTTCTTATACGCTTAAGCATTAAAATTCACTAGCATGCTTCATACATTTTATATCCTGTACTAAAATCTCAACATCACATGAGCTCTATTCATTTATCTCTAGACGTATATCAATTACTTATTATATCGCCAGACTTATAAAATATTAATGCATTATTTGATCCACCACATTAGAACATGTCTCCTTATAACCATGTCTCGTCACAAGAGACTTCAATCTTTCATTATTTCTTTGCATCTTTACATCTTTTGGTCACTCATTTAAGCATTTTCACTTCCTGCAAGTATGCTTCCATGATCCTCACCATGATTATAGCGCTATTTATTTATTTATATAATCATTACCATGACCGTTATCTTATATAATAATACTATCGACGTCGATTCATTACTTTTCGATTTCACATTCCGCTAGACATTGCATTATATCATTTATTGAGATCTCATAGTTTTTCGCGTACCCGGGGTTTATTAATTACCTTCACGTCTAGTGTCTCTTTGAGTATTATGGGGTCTTTATTACCTCGATTCGACCATCTTAACTTTCTTGCTCCATTTTATCTATTCATTCAAGGATTTTAATTGGAATCGATTAGTCTATCATGTTGCATACGTACCATAGACTCACTACCATTTTATGGTTCTTACTACTGAGACAAATATTGTAATTGGAGCATTAGCAGTGTATATATGATCTTAGTCACTTCATTTAGGTCACTTAACTTGTCTGGAAATTACTAGATCTGGAATATAACTTTTCCTTTAAACTTCAAGTTCATATACATTAGTGTGAGGATCAACATTCATATTATCTTAATTCATTCCAAATTCCTCACTGCTCATTCTCCTCCTGAATGAATTCACTCTTAATATCCCATTTTGTGCATTGTGGTGGATTTACTATGATATATATCGCACATTTACAATATCTCACATGGGAACTATATGGTTTGTGAGCAAAAAACATTATAATGGGGAGGATTCATTATAAATTGTTGGCAAGATGTGAATTCATATGTTATAACATGCCCCATAAACTAAAAATTTTGTTCTCATAATTATTGGCTTTGCAATCAACTGAAGACGTTTTATAAACGTTTCAACAAAAGCAATTCGAGTATGAACATGGGCTACCTTTAAGTTCAACACTTATTCCAATAATCGCCCAATACTTGGAAGTATTCACCACCATTCTTAATAATTTTATTTGGAAAACCATACTCACATCGAGCCACTAATCACACCAATTTTAAGTTGCGTATTTGATGATCATTTTGACGATGTATCGATTTTAAAACTCAAAATAATCCACATGACGGATGTATAGGCCTACATACATCCCCTTTATATTATTTCCAAAATTTTATCGGACAAAGTCCTTACTTTAATTTGGTGATGATAGATGAACAATTATCTTCTAATGAGAACAATCAAATCTATCTATCAAGAAACTCATGGTTCTTCTATATATTTCGCATCATCATTGATTCGGGATAGTCCAACCGATCTTGCCAATTACTACAACAATCTTGGCTCATAAACTTATATTTTATGACCACATGTGCTTTCACACAGTTTAATATAATATAATTATAACATCTATAACCTATATAAAACAAGCTTTTGAAAAACTCATCTTTGCCCAAAAATCTGTAATAATGACACCTGTAAAATCATATTTAATCGACGACTGCCCTTTATTCTCTCTTCTCACATTTAATTTTAACAAAAAAAACACCACAAGCTAACATCAGATGTATCTGTGAAGCAAACCAAA